>PVIH01021705.1:0-29023 GCA_004025045.1 Sigmodon hispidus | reverse complement strand
AAAAAAAGCCTCGAAGCTCTCAAAGAAGATACGAAAAAAAGCCTTAAAGAAATAGAAGAAAATACAAACAAAAAATTGGAAGAGATGAACAAATCTGTGAAAGAAACATGCCAGGAACTAAAAGCCGAAATGGAAGCAATAAAAAAGGCACAAAATGAGGCAAAGATGGAAATAGAAAACCTGAAGAAAAAAGCTGGAAACACAGATATAAGCATAACAAACAGAGTTCAAGAGATGGAAGATAGAATCTCTGAAGTGGAAGACTCAGTAGCTCAAATAGATATATCAGTCAAAGAAAATAGTAAAACTAAAAAAGCCATAACTCAAAATGTTCAGGAAAACTGGGACACCATGAAAAGACCTAATTTGAGAATAATAGGAATAGAAGAAAGAGAAGAATACCAGCTCAAAGGCACAGATAATGTTTTCAATAAAATCATAGAAGAAAACTTCCCCAACCTGAACAAGGAAATGCCTATAAAGATACAAGAAGCTTACAGAACACCAAATAGATATGACCCCCCCCAAAAAAAGTAGGCATGCCACATTATAATCAAGCCACAAAACATACAGAACAAAGAAAAAATTTTAAGAGCTGCAAAAGAAAAGGGCAAACTCACATATAAAGGAAGATCCATCAGAATAACACCTGACTATTCAATGGAAACGATGAAAGCTAGAAGGGCTTGGTCAGAAGTTATACAGACGCTAAAACAGCATGGATGCCAAACTAGAATACTATACCCGGCAAAATTATCAATCACCATAGATGGAGTAAACAAGGTATTTCAGGACAAAGTCAGACTGAAAGAATATCTATCTACCAATCCAGCACTACTCAGAGTATTAGAGAGAAAACTCCAACCTAAGGACCCCAGATACACCAACGAAATCACAAACAATCAAAAATTTCACAGAAGAATACCCCAGAAAAAAAGAAATACAAACAAGTTACCACCAAAATGGCAGGAAATAAGAATCAATGGTCACTAATTTCCCTTAATATCAATGGTCTCAACTCTCCTATAAAACGTCACACACTAACAAGATGGATACAACAGAAGCCATCCTTCTGTTGCCTACAAGAAACACACCTCAACTGCAAAAACAGACACAGGCTTACAAGAAAGAGTTGGGAAAACATTTTCCAGTGAAATGGTCCTAAAACAGGGGTTGCAATCCTAATATCTAACAAAGTAGACTTTAAGCTAAAAGCAATTAAAAGGGACCAAGATGGTAACGACTTATTCATCAAAGGAAAAATTGGTCAAGAGGAGATTTCAATCTTGAATATTTATTCCCCTAATATAAAGGCATCTACTTATGTAAAAGAAACACTGCTGAAGCTTGAATCCCACATTAATTCTTATACCCTAATAGTGGGAGACTTCAATTACCCCACCCTGAATAGATTAACCAGACAGAGTCTCAACAGAGAAATAACGAGTCTAAAAGAGGTTATGATGCAATTGGATTTCATAGATATCTACAGAAGCTTCCACCCAAACGCAAAGGAATATACATATTTCTCAGCTCCTCATGGAACTTTCTCCAAAACTACCACATAATTGGTCATAAATCAAATATCAACAGATACAAAAAATGGAAATAATCCCTTGAAACATATTGGACCACCAGGGCCTAAAGTTAGAGTTCAATAACATCAAAAACCAAAGAAAGCATACCAACTCATGGAAACTAAACATCAGTCAGCTGAACCATCTCTGGGTCAAGGAAGAAATTAAGAAAGAAATCAAAGTCTTCCTAGAATATAATGAAAATGAATCTACAACATATCCAAACTTGTGGGAAACAATGAAAGCAGTCTTAAGAGGAAAATTCATAGCTCTAGATGCCTCTACAAAAAAACTAGAGAAATCCTACAGTAGAGACAAAACAACTCAGCTGAAAGCCTTAGAACAATTAGAAGCAAACTCACCTAGAAGGAGTAGATGACAGGAAATAATCAAATTTACAGCTGAATTCAATACAATTGAAACAAAAGGAACAATACAAAGACTCAATGAATCTAAGATTTGGTTATTTGAGAAAGTTAACAAGATAGATAAGTCCTTAGCCAAACTAATCAAAAAACGGAGAGAGAGCGTTCAATTCAACAAAATCAGAAATGAAAAGGGGGACAAACCAACAGACCCCCAGGAAATACAGAGAATTCTCAGATCGTATTTTGAAAATCTGTTTTCCACAAAAATGTAAAACCTAGAAGAAATGGACAGCTTTCTGGTCAGGTATCATCTACCAAAATTAAATGAAGATCAGATTAATTATCTAAATAGGCCTATAACCCTTAAGGAAATTGAAGCTGTCATTAAAAACCTCCCCAAAAATAAAAGCCCTGCTCCAGATGGTTTTAGTGCCGAATTCTACCAGACATTCAAAGAAGAATTACTACCATTATTCCTCAAACTATTTCACACAGTAGAAACTGAAGGAATATTGCCAAATTCCTTTTATGAGGCCACAATTACCCTAATACCCAAGCCATTCAAAGACACAACAAACAAGGAGAATTACAGACCAATTTCCCTCATGAACATTGATACAAAAATTCTCAACAAAATTTTGGCAAACCATAAAAAACAAAGTATAAAAGATATCATCCACCACGACCAAGTAGGATTCATCCCACAAATGCAGGGCTGGTTTAACATACGAAAAACTGTAAATGTTATTAATCATATAAACAAACTAAAGGAACAAAACCACATTATCATATCCTTAGATGCGGAAAAAGCCTTTGACCATATCTAACACTCCTTTAAGATTAAAGCCCTGGTTAGATCAGGAATACAGAGAGAATACCTAAATATAATAAAGGTGATTTACAAGAAGCCAACAGCCAGTATCAAACTTAATGGAGAAAAACTCAAAGCAATCCCACTAAAATCAGGAACTAGACAAGGATGTCCTCTCTCCCCTTATCTATTCAATATAGTTCAGGAAGTTTTAGCTAAAGCAATAAAGGAACAGAAAAGAGATTAAGGGGATACAAATTGGAAAAGAAGAATTGAAGCTATGTCAATTTGCAGATGATATGATTGGATACATAAGTAATCCACAAAATTCTTCCAAAGAACTGCCACAGCTGATAAACACCTTCAGCCATGTATCAGGATACAATATTAACTCAAAAAATCAGTAGCCCTTCTATACACTAAAGATAGAATATATGAAAAAGAAATAAGGGAAACATTACCCTTCATAATAGCTGCAAATAGCATTAAATACCTTGGTGTAACTATAACCAAAGAAGTAACAAACCTATTTGTCAAAATTTTAAATTACTGAAGGAAGAAATTGAAGAGGATATCAGAAAATGGAAAGCTCTCCCATGTTCCTGGATTGGTAGGATCAACATAATGAAAATGGCAATTCTATCAAAGACATTCTACAGATTCAATGCACTGCCCATCAAAATCTCAACACAATATTTTTTTGGACATTGAAAGAATAATACTCAACTTCATTTTGAATAACAGGAAAGCCAGGATAGCCAAAACAATTTTACTCAACAGAAGAAACTCAGGAGGTATCACCATACTTGACTTCAAGGTATACTATAGAGCTACAGTAATATAAACAGCCTGGTACTTGTATAAAATCAGACTTGTGGACCAATGGAATAGAATTGAGGATCCAGAAATTAACCCAGAAACCTATGAACACCTGGTCTTTGACAAAGAGACCCAAAACATTCAATGGAAAAAATTAGTATATTTGTCAAATGGTGTTGGCATAGCTGGACGGAAGTGTGTAGAAAAATGCAAATAGATCCGAGCCTGTTACCCTGCACAAAACTCAAATCCAAGTGGATCAAAGACCTCAACTTAAATCCAGCCACTTTGAACTTGATAGAAAAGAAAATGGGAAATACACTTCTACGAATTGGCACAGGCTACCACTTCCTAAATATAACACCAGTGGCAGACACTAAGACCAACAATCAATAAGTGGGATCTCCTGAAGATAGGAAGCTTCTGCAAAGCCAAGCATACTGACAATAGGACAAAACGCCAGCCTACAGAATGGGAAAAGATTTTCACCAACCCTAGAAGTGATAGAGGACTGATCTCTAAGATATATAAAGAGCTCAAGAATCTAGTGCCCAAAACCTTGAATAACCCAATCAAAAAATGGGGTACAGATCTAGAAAGGGAATTCTCAGCAGAGGAACTACGAATGGCTGAAAGGCATCTGAAAAAGTGCTCATCATCTTTAGCCATCAGAGAAATGCAAATCAAAACAAATTTGAGATAGCACCTGACACCTATTAGATTGGCTAAGATAAAAGGCACAGATGACAGTCTATGTTGGAGAGGGTGCAGATCAAGGGGAACCCTACTCTATTGTTGGTGGGAGTATAAGCTTGTTCAGCCACTTTGAATGCAATATGGCGGTTTCTCAGAAAATGAGAACTAATCTCCCCATGGACCCAGCAATACCAATTCTTGTTGTATACCCTAAAGATGCACATTCACACTCCAAAGGTAATAGCTCAACTATGTTCATAGCAGCATTATTTGAAATAGCAAGAACCTGGAAACAGCCTAGATGTCCCTCAACTGAAGTATGGATTAACAAACTGTTGTACATCTACACAATGGAGTACTACCAGCAGTAAGGAAAAATGCCATCCTAAAATTTGCAAGCAAATGGATGGATTTGGATAATATCCTCCTGGGTGGAGTATCACAAACCCAGAAAGATAAGCTGGGGATGTACTCAGTCATTAGTGGACTCTAAACAAACAAACAAACAAAAAGCATAGCAAGCCCAAGCTTCAAACCACTGCTTGGGATCAGAAAAACCTTGGACTGACTCCTTGGATCCCACTCTTCCTAGAGGAACACCTGACTCAGTCTTGAGTTTGGGGGGGAGAAAACTGGATTTTCCAGGAGTGGAGCCTGAACTAAGCAATACTGGGACCTTATGACCACCTGCCCATGGTGAGGGGGATGAGGAGATGTGGAGAAGAGAGAATTACCTGATGTGATGGGAGGGGCAAGGGATCTTGAATAAAGATATCCAAGGATGGAAAATGTGACTTCCTTATTCATAACAATAATAAAAAAATTTAACAAGAAGAGCATAACAGCCAACCTATACAAATATACATGGCAAAGCTGTCATAGTTGAAGGAAAAAGAAAATATTTTTATGATACAAATGGCTAAAAATTTTATATTTTAGAAATAAAACCTAAAAAAATGAGGTAATAATTTTTTAACTGAGAAAAGGAATGAGTATAGCCAAATAGACTATGAGAATAAACACAAAGATATATTTACTACTAACAAAGTACCACAGAAAATACAAACAAAACTCAGCAACATAAGAAAAGCAATTAACAAAATCTTTCAATTATAACTTTAAATATTAGTAGATTCAGTTTGGTCATCAATATCAGCATCCTAAATGATTCTAAAAGTGAAATGTTTTATCTTTTTGCTCTAAGAAACATATCTTGGCTTTAAAGATAAGCATGTCCTTATAGTAAAAAAGATAAACAAAAGTACTCCAGTCAAATGTTACCAGAAAGCAAGAATACATTATTGTCCTCATTTCTAAAACAAATAGACTTTAAAGTAAAACTGATCAGATAAAGATTACTTAGTCTAGTTGTGGAAACAATTAAGAAGATACTAATATCCTAAATATATATGCAACAAACTGTGATGCACCTAATTTTATAAATAATTTACAAGTTGCTTTTATGATTTGCCAGTTGATTTTATGAGTTATCATCAACTCATTAATCATAGGAAATTTCAGTACCATACTTTATTCAATAAACAAATGATCTGGTGAAAAAAATATGAGTAAACTGTGGGTGGGTAGATTATATCAAGTGGAGAGGTGAAGGGTACTTAGAGTAAAGGGAAAGAACTCAGGGAGAGAGCTAGAATTTAGGGGATTTTGAGGAATAATATGGAAAACTTGTAAAGTGGGAACTTTCTAAAATATAGAAAGGTGTTACTAATGATGTGTTCTAATAATGGGTGTTATGAATCTCCCTTGGCCATTTCTCATACGAAATGCAGCTTCCAAAAATTGGGACTGGCTTGCATACAGTTGAATTGTTGTTAAAGTGTGGTCCCATGGGAAGGCTGTTGCTAAGATAATAATGGGTTAGAAACTGAAATTGAGGCCATGTTGCCAAGGATTATACACACCACGGATGTACATAACACTTAAGTTACTGTTTTATCATCTTGTAGACATGTTTCTTTTGCTCCCTCACTTTCAAAAAAATTCAGAGGCTGACAACCAACTACAGTTACTAACTGTCCTTGCCAACAAGGCCAGAACCTCAAAGACCCTGGTGTAAGCAGCCTTCATGGGGCATGGGGCGGGGCGGTGGTGTCCAGTCTTTCCCAGGTGCCTTGAGGCCAAGCCAGCACCCATGGGCTTCCATTCCTCTGTTTTCTTAAACAGCTCTTCCTGTGAGACCCATGTCACTCCTGTCAGGCCCAGCACATGAAGCTGTTTTCTATTTGGGGTGGGAGGTGATTATAATTTAAGTGATTGTTTTAATGAAAACTCTAAGCTGCTAAAAAAAAAAGAAACTGAAATTGAGGCCATGTTGCCAAGGATTATACACACACACATACACACACAAATTATGAAAAATGGAGAAATACAGCTGGTGCCTACATGGAGCCTTCACCCTATGTTGTCTTTGGTATTGGAAGATACTGTGCAGGCTACCAAAAGAGAAACATAGATACCAACTCAGCTACAAAACATCTGACCTATAATGTCCTTCTTGCAAGACACACTAGGACAATGTTAGCACCAAACTTATATAGATATCTCACCAATGTCTAATTTGACTTAAGGCCCACTCCAAAAGAAGGAACTAATACCCCAAAAAACTTGGAAAACCAAAACCCAGAGGTTAGATAGCTCAAAGATTTATGATAAATCCAAACACTTCTGGTCCAATAAATATTAAAAATTCAGTAAAATGACTAGAAAAATATTTGTCTATATTTATAGACCATTGCCTTATTTACTAATTGTCAGAGAAGGTTACTTCAATAGAAAATTGGAATACACAGAGACCCACATCTAGATAAAAGGAAGAAGGATAATCCTTAGAAGACACAGCTTTAAATGGGATATCTTCATCAAAGTCTTCACCTCAGAGCTCAGGGAACATGGTGAAAGTGAAAGTCGGGAGTATACAAGTGTGAGAAAATGAAGGACACCAGAAAAATAGAACCCTCTGAATCAAGTAAACAAGTTACATATCAGTTTACCAAGACTGAAGCAGCAAGCACATGGCCTATATGGGTTTATCTTGGATCCTCTGTTTATATATTCTAGCTTTTAGCTTTGTATCTTTATGAATCTTCTGGGGGTGAGAGTAAGTAGGTATTTAATTCTTGTGCCTTCCCCAGGAACTCTTTTTATTTTCTTAGGTTGCACTGGGAAACTTTGATATGATAGTTTTTGCATTATTTTTATTGCACTTTATTTTGTCATGTTGTTTGTTATCTTTTAGAAGCCTGCTGTTTTTTTAATAAGAGACAGACAGGGAGTGAAACTGGAAATGAGAGAAGGTGTGAAGGAACTTGGAGGAGTAGATAGAAGAGAAATGATAATCATAAAATACTGTGTGGGAAATGAATGCTTTTTTAATAAAAGAAAAAATAAATATAAGCATTGAATGAGATCATGCATCAAAAAAAAAAACTTAGCAAAACTCTTCTTTTCTAACACAAGCACTAATGAATAAATATTCTACTCAGCAGCATGTAGACTCCTCTCTAAAATAGACCACATCCTGGAAAACAAAACAAATGTTTTCAAATTCAAAAAAGTTAAAATAATTCCAGGTATTTAATTTGAGCATAATTCAAATAAAACTTAAAATTTACAACAAAGAGAGCTCTAGTAAATACACAAACTCAAGGAGATTGAACATTGTCAGGGACCAAGACCCTAGCCTGAGCCTCCAGGCCTCTAGCTAATGGCTCCCATGGGAACTTACTGAGAAACCAACCACTGAGCCGACAGGACCTCGAGTAAAATAGATGTTTCTCCTGAAGTAAAATAGATGTTCTGGTTTGCTTACTAGTAGTAGAGGAGTAACTCTAAAGAATAGAATAACAGGAACATTCTGTGGCTAGGTTACTTAGCAGCCCTCCCAATAACATAGAAGTAGCACTAAAGAATAGAATAACAAGAGCATTCTACAGTTAGGTTACCTAGCAACCCTCCCCTGAAACAAGACCAGTCACCTTTTTACCCTGCCAATATCCTACTCCCCTGGCCAGCTTTCTGCAGGTGTTTGAAGATTGCCCCCTCCCCATATTCTGCTATATAAGCATATATAGAATTGAAGTAAAATCACAGCTTCATCAGGTTCCCATTTGTCTTGCTGTCTTCCTTTACATCTCCCTTCCCTTCATTCTCTCTCATAGGTGGTCTCCCGTGTTGAAGTCCCGTGGGTCAGGGCAGAACAGCTCATTGTTAAATTATGTATGGATCAAAGAAGAAATAAAAATACAAATAAATATATCTTAAAACTAAGTACAAATGAAATCACAACCTAACAAAATCTTTATGACACATTGAAAGCAGTCTGAAAAAAATTAGAATCCAAAGTTCCTACATTAAAAAAATCAGAAAGAAAACAAATACATTGCTTAAAGATGCAGTCAACACATTGTTTAGACAGAAAAAAAGAAACCCAAACACATTCACTGGGAAGATATTATAAAAACTAGAGTAGAATTTAATAAAATTGATACAAATAAAGCAACAACAACTAAAATCAATTAATCTAAGAGTTCTAGCGTGGAAAATATAAATAAAAATAACAAAAGATAGGCTCAATTAAACATAAAGACTAATGTTAGTAATAAAAGAAATAAACAGAGAAACATAATTACAGATATAAAGTAAATTTAGAATATCATAAAGGAATACTTAAAAATCTGTACTCCTTTAAGTTAAAACATCTAAAAGAAATAGACAATGTTCTAGATTTAGCCAAATCAACAAAATTACACCAAGAAGAAGTCACAAACCCAGACTAAATCATTGCAAACTAGACTTAAAGAATAATAAAAACTCTTCCAACTAAAGGTTGTTCAGGGCCAGATGAATTCTCAAATTTATTGTGCTACATTTTAAAAGATTTACAGTCAATACTTCTCTATCTGAAAAAAAAAATCAAAGCAGAACTAGTACTCCAAAACTCCATCTAAGATACCACTATCACTTTAATACCATAAACAGGTAAAGATACAACAATAATAAAAGAAAATTACAGATCAGTACCACTAATAATTATACAATAAAAATTTTCAATAAAATTCTTTAAAACAGGTTACAGACATATATCCCAAAGATTATAAAAAATGACCAAGTTGGTTTTATCCCTCAAATGCAAGGATTTTTTAACATATGAAGATCAATAAATGAAACAAACAACATAATCACAGAAATTACATGATTATACTAATATAGATGCAAAATAAAATTTTTACAAAAATCAAAATGTCTTTATGATAAAAGTCACAGAGAATGAAGTACTAGAAATGACATGCTTCAACATAATAAGGCTATATGTGAGAAATCCATATCTGGCATAATTCAAAATGGAGATAAAAAGTTAAAAAATCCTCTTGAAGTCAGAAATGAGACAGAGCCATCTACAATCCTCATTCCTTTCAATAATGTGCTCTAAATTCTAGGCTGAACAATGAGAACAAAATGAAAGAGATTCAAATAAGAAAAGAATTCACACTACTCCTATTTGTAGACATCATAAAATTATACATACAATATCTCCAATGCAATTTCCAGATATATATATATATATATATATATATATATATATATATATGATAAAAAGATTCAGCAAGGTAGTAGGATGTAAAATCAATTCCTATAAATGAATAGCTTTTCTATACACTGACAAGAAACATTGCGGAGAAAGATCATTGGCAAACTCACATTCACAACAGAACCAAAGAGAATTAAATACCTAGGAATAAACCTAACAAAAGAGGTGAACAGCCTTTCTAATAAAACTTTAATCCTTTGATGAAAAAAAGAAAAATACTAGAAAATTGAAAATTATATCATGCTTATTCACTAACAAAATTCAAATTTTAAAAATGACCATTTCATCACTATTCATTTTTGTACTCAGTGCAACCTTAATCAAGATTCTCATCTCATCTATCATAGGAATAGTAAAAAAAAATAGCTATACTAATTTCATATGGGACCAGAAAAGACTTATAACTGGTGAAAATTCTGAGTACAAAGAACAATGCTGGTGGAATTACCCTTTCATATTTGAAGAGATATGACAAAGACATAGTACTAAAATTAATGTAGTACTGGCACAAAAGCAGACATGTAAAGAAATCAAACAGATTAGAGAACCAAACATTACTCCATATAATTTCAGACATCTGATAGTGGAGAAAAATGCCAAAAATGTATGGTGGAGGAAAATAGACACCTTTGGCAAAGTTGCTATGGAAACTGAATGTCTAAATGCAAAAGAATAAAATTAATCCATTATCTACTATTTTCCACAAAAACTAACTCAAAATGGATCAAAGACCTAAACATGAAACCTGAAATAATGAAACTTTCAAAAGAAAATACAGGTCCTGCCTTCATAATGTAGGGGTAGAAAAGGTCCTGAACACAAAAGAGAAATCATATCTTATCCTGAAAAGCTATCAAACTATCAAGGAATAATGAAATTATTGATCCCTTGAGGAGAACATTCAATCACTAATTTATTAGCAAGAATAAACCTGATTACATTCTAAAAAGTTTTATTTATACCAGCAGGTAAGTTTAGTTCTCATCCCTCATCAAGGAAACTTCTCTTTATAATACAGAAATATAGAAACCATCATAGAACACCACAGTCAGTTGATATGGATAGATGTAGAGCACAATTCCAAATGATACATATATAATACAACTTCCTCCTCTAAGTCTTAGGGATTATTGGAGAAGAGGAGGAAAAACTGTAAGAGCCAGAATATCAGGGAGATTGTTGTAAAACTATGTCTTTTAGAAATGTCAGAAGCTACAACCACAAAGTATGATGAATTAAATGTAGATAAAGAAGGAAAATAGCAATAGCTTTGTCAACTTTCATAGGGAAAAATTTCAAAAGGACTCAATCATATATCAAAATCTATAGGAAACTAACAAAAACCGAGAAGCAAGATAAATAGCTATCCATGGGGAAAAACATTTCAATTTGTCATCCAATACCAAATGTCACTCTTGGAAATATTTACATGCAAATATAATTGGACAGAATGTGAATATTGTGATTATGTGTAGAAGAATGTGTGTATGAGTGTGTTGTTTGGCCTTGATAATAAAAATCCAGAGACAAATATCAATATAAATGCTGAACAATCAGAAAGACAAAGGAGCAGGCCACAACCACATCTTCCCTTTATGATTTCTCAGACCCATAAGTGAGATTGAGCTCCTGTCTCCATATTCCTCTTTTCATCCAGCCATATCATTTGCTGGATGAAATGTAGGTGTTTTGTTTTGCTTTGTATTTGGCAGCTTTGTATTTGCTGGATTATGTAGGTGTTTTGTTTTGCTTTGCATTTGACTGCTGTAAGTAATAATTCACATCCCTAGTCCTGGGACTAAAGGCGTGTGTCACCACTGCCTGGCTCTGTTGATCTTTTATTTATTTATTTATTTTTAAAGTGAACCAATCTTGTGTAGCCCAGGGTGACCTTGAATTTCTGATCTACCTGCTTCCTCTTCCCCGTGTTGGGATTGAAGGTATGTGCCACCACTGCCTTACAGCTATAGCTAGTACTGTCCCAAGTGTGTGTGTGTGTGTGTGTGTGTGTGTGTTTAATAACAATTAGTAGAAAATTAAGCCATAAATTTGAAAGAAAAAAGGAGGTATATAGTGAAGTGTTTTCAGATAGAAGAGTAAAAGGGAAATTTTTCTTTACTCATACCTGGACATTTATGTAGGTGTTTTGCTTTGCTTTGTATTTGGCTGCTGTAAGTAATAATTCAATGAATAAAAAATGCTGACTGGCAGCCTTAAGCATTATCAGGTATATTATTCTTGATTCATTATCTTTTTCTATCAGCCCTTAAATCTATCATCCTACTTTTTCTACTCTGAAATGTTTCTGTTAAAAAGCATTAATATTGTTATTGTGACCTTGTATGATGCATCAATTTTGTTGCTACTTTCATAATTGTTTCCTTGAATTTGATTGCTGTTAGTATAATTGGAAGTTGGTGAATATTTCTTATTTAACCCATCTACAATTATCTCAGCATCATAACTATAAATATTGGTTTACTTATACTCAAGAAGCCTTTGTCATTCTTTTCAATAAACTTTTGTCAGAAACACAAATGAACCTATTTTGTGTAACTTAATAACCATTTTGCTTGACTTAAAACCTTTTTGTGTGATTTAGAATATAGTAGGGTTTGCCTTGTACATGCCAGCCACAAGGCAGCTCATTATAGAGCTAAGCCCTAAGGCAAGCTCTGAAATTTTAAGGAACTAGACAAGGCAGCTACAATAGAAGTCAAAGCAAAGGTAGGCTTTGATATGCAAATTTGTTAACCCCAAGGTGGAACTGATATGTTAGTGATCCAGTACTAAGCTAAGAGCCACGATATTGCAAACAAAATAGTACAAAAATAGAAAGTTTGAAAGAGCCCTTAGTATACAATTTTTGTGCTCCTGAGATAGGGTTTCTTTGAGAGTGGCCTGAGTATAGCTCTGACTTCTGTGACCACTGAATTTCCTACACTGTTAATGAACTCACATATGCCCACCTCTCAGTGCTAGGCAATGACCAAGTCTCACAAGAACCATCTGGAACCACCACCAGTAGCTTTACTTGATACTGCTATTGTTGAAATATTTCATGCATGATGTAGCCTACTCCTCAAATGTCCTAACTTGACAGGATTCCCTAATGGAAACTTGATGCAGATTTCTGCCTCACTAACCATTCCCACACGGTAAGACATTTTTTTTTTATATAAGACTATAATAAACTTCATAATAGCATTTTTTAACAAATGATTATATGAATAAATCAAGTCATATTTAAAATAAATCTCATGGAAATTCTAATTTTCAAGCTTCTCACTGTCCACTGGCTATGCTTTTCTCACTCTGTCAGTGTCTCCTGCTCTGTTCCTTCTGACTACAAAATGTTAGGTTTATTTATGTGTTGTTGTTGTTGTATTTCAAATGTCTCACAAGCATTCTTGTCTGTGTTTTATTTATTTTTATTTTTACTATGGATAAGTATAAATTTTCTGTCTCCCAATTCACTGATTTTTCCCTCACTTTAATCTAGTTTTCTTTTTCAACTTATTTTTATGGAATACAGTTTTTTTGATCTACATATGCCATTGTTTCAACTCCCCTCCCCTTCCTGATCCCTCTCATTTAGCCTTCAGCCTCCCTTTTCCCCAGTCCCTCCCCAGAAATTCAAGAGGTTCAGCATTCACTCCAGGCAAGTCCGACTTCCTCATCCTAATGCTAAGACTGGTTTAGGTGTTCCTGTGAAGGGAATGGGCTCCAAGATGTCAGTCCATGCACATAAACACAGTCTGAACACTCCTCTTGAGGCTCCACATATTGACCAATGTCAGTGGACATTTGCCTGTCCTTGGAGGGCCTAGTACCTTTTCCAGATGGTTCCTAGGTGGCTATTCTTGAATCAGTGAGCTCCCTAGAGCTCCAGCCAGTCATCACTGTGGGAGTGTTCCTCATAGTCTCTATCCTCTTGTTCACATAGTCTCTTCCTCTACTCTCAGCTAGAGCAGGGACTCAGCCCGGTGCTTATCCATGTATCCCTGCCTGTATCTCTATTCATTGTTGGTTTTAAGTTCTATGATGGCACTTGGGGTGGTTATTCATTTGACTATAGAGGAATTCCTGTTCAGGCAACATCTTTGCTATTGGTTGGAGACTTAAGCAGGGACATGATATGAGTTCTTGTAGGTTTCCTTAGCACCTGGTCTTTTTTTCAAGCCCATATTGGCTTCTTTGTTAAGTTCTACATCTCTCTTTTTTTCTCCTTCTTTGTTGCTCCTCTCACTCCTTCTCTCCTGATTTGTTCCCACCTTTTTTTGGTTGCACTCCTTATTCTCCCAATTAGCAAATTGACCTGTTAGCTCAGTTGGTTATAGCATAGTGCTAATAATCTAGTTTTCTTTGGAAACTATCTGTTGAGTTTTGAATTCACAACTTTACCAATTCCAGTCCAGCATTTCTATGTGGTTTCTGTTTCTCAGTTGAAATTCTCAGTTTGTTTATTTATCATTTTTCCAGTGATGGATACTTTGTTTTTTCTGTTCTCCTGTGCCTCATAGGCCTTTATTAAGATGATGATTTTTCAAGTTTTTATTGGCTAATTGAAAAATCTTCATTTCCTTGGATTCAGACATTAAGATTTGTTTGTTTACTCTGGATAACAAAATGTTTTCAAAATTGTTTAAGTTCCTCAGAGGCACACAATGCTGTTTAATTTGAAAAAAAGTGTTTAAAATCTCTGTTCTTTACTAACTGGATATGGAGAGAAAGATGTTTACCTTTTAGTTCTTCTAGACAGTCTGATCATACATGAGTGTAGCTTTAGTTTTTCTGCTTCCCTTGGTCTATTTTTTAATCAATCAATTGATTTTAGTGGTATAGGCTCTTATACAGTTCATTTACATTACAGTATTTATTTATATCTGTATGACTGATATATATATATACATATGCAAATATGCACACACACACACGTGTGTGTGTGTGTGTGTGTGTGTGTGTTTGTGTGTGTGTGTGTATGTATGTGTTGAAATCAGAGGATGGCCTCAGTATTGTAAGAGAGAGTACAGTGAAACCACCAAAATAGATGAGTCCATGGGTAGAAGAAAGATTTACTGGGGATAAAACTACCAAAGCTACCTTTCCAGGGTCAGAAAGAACCATAATAGTGGAAAATCAAGCAGATTTTATATGCTACTTAACAGTGAGAATTTTTTTGTTTTTGTTTTGCTTTGTTTTGAGCTGAAACATGCTGTTTTCATTTAAAAGAAACTCGATGTCTTTGACTGAGGTAGTTGCCCATTGTGGGTAGATTAAAGAGGTTCATGATAACAAAAATTCAGCTTATATGAATTCTGAGGAATGCTAAATTTAGGCTTCTGTTTAACTAAAAAAACTCCTGTTTACTCAGTCAGAGTTTTTCAATTCAGGGCATTATCAACAGCATGGTCATTTTGGAAGACCACTTTGGACTTAATATTTTACACTTTTATTGATGATAAAAGGTGATGATAGGCCCTTGATTATTACTGAATGCTTACTGTGGGTATAAGAAGAGGATATTCTGCTACCTTGTTCCAAAATAGTGACTCAATATGGCTTGTCCTGGTAGAAAAACTGATGAAATTCTGTCAGAATCTTCTGTTTTTTTTTTTTTTTTTCTGGGGTTATTTCACTAGTTCTCTCCTGAAGAAAACTGAAGAGATAATGACAAGCCATCTTTATGAGAAGGATAGGGAGCAGTGTGTTGAAAGTGGTAGATGCCAGGGTCCCAAAGAGAACCATACTGAGAATTCCACATTGATATCATCCTCTGGATGTTGCACTTTGCTATCCAGTTCATGTAAGTTTATAATCCTCTCTTCCACTTGCCTGGGCTTATTGAAAAGCAGCACTGAATTCTGCACTGAGGATGAGCTAAGTGCCTCCAATTTCAATGGTCAGTAAGTTGAGAACCCTTGGGTGCTGCAGGTCAACCAAACCTAATAGATTAACTAGCAGAGCAGGCACACGGGGATCTTGAGTAGACTTACCTATATGGTGCCTGTTCCAAAGGAATTAAATTTCCTAAAGGAAAAGAGCAGCAGCACATTAACTCAAATCAGATTAATAAAAGTGAATGAGGTTTTTGCATGGCCCAGATATGGGTGAGAACAAGAGATAGGAGTTGCATTTAAAGAAGACAAAATTCAGAGGATAGTTTTGATAAATGTGTCTTTATAGTTCATCAGCCCTTTCCACTTTTCCTAGGAAGTAGAGATGAATGGGTATGTAAAGATGCCACTGTACCCCTAAGGTCTTTGAAACTAACTGAGTAACTTTGAAAGTAATTTGGGGGCATTATCTGATTCTACGGACCTAGGAAATCCAAATTCAAATATTCTCTACCAAAGCTGTTTATCCGTAAGGTAAAACAGAACTCATGAGGTGAAAATAAACTATGTCTGTAGTCTCAGCTGTGGTAGGGAAAGCTTCTACACATATTAACAAAGAATCTATCAGAGTACAAAGTCCATAACACTCCTGAAAATCTCTTGATTATAATGCCTTATGAAATCAAAATTAAAAGGCAAATTACATATTTGTAGCACACAACTGGAGTGGGAATGCTTGTCTGTATTCAGTGAATATCATTCTGTAAGAAAAGGAATTGTTTTGACCTCTGTTGAGCAGTGTAGAAATAAGTGGGGAAATTAAGGCTTAGGTAGGAGAAGTACAGAGTCAGACAGACTCCATCCAGCTGCCTAGAAAGAAGTATGTAGGAATACAGGTGAGCCAAAGGTCATGGCAATGTGGCAGAACAGATGAATGGAAATAGGTTGAATTAAGTTGAAAGAGCTAGCTAGCAATGTGCCTGAGACATAGGTCAAACAGGATAAAATTAATATAAGAATCTGAATCATGGGGGGATAGATGTGGGTGGGTCGGACCTCTGACCCAGACAGGGTCAGAAATCTTGTATGAAGTAAATGAAGTAAAAAGAGCATAGTGAGGACATACTGATCCAAAGCAAGACCAAAGACTGGCTGGGCAGTCCCCAACTATCTCCATGTCTGATGACAATTTATACATTTTGTAGTTTTTCTTACTCATACTTCTCCTTTTCATTGTAAATCTGCATAAGTGTGAGAACTAATAACTACATGGTACAGCCAATGCAAGGCTGGTCTGAAAAATTCTCTACCAAAGCTATTTATCCATAACTCTTCAATTTAGCCACAGGTAGATATTTTGAACAGGGGCAGAAATCAGACACATTCATTGACAAAATATCATAAGTATAGTCCCTAAGCCTTGTACTAATGTTCTACTCCTCTGAAACCACTTGAGCCAGGCCCTTAAATTACACACACTCAGCAATATTGTCTTCCATGTTCTTACTAGGATGGTCCATTAAATACCACTTAAATCATTTGACTGCTTTTCATATCCAAAGTCCCTGTTCCAGACCATAAAAAAAAAAAAAACATGATCATGCCTATTATAGCAGTATCTCAGTCCTTGCTACCAATTTCTTTCTTAATGAAGATTTTATTGCTAAGAAGAAGCATAATGACACTATCAAGTCTTAAAAAGACTACATTTAATTGGGATTGGCCAAAAATTTAGAAGTTTACACCATTATTTTTAAGGCAGGAAACATGGTGGCATATATTCAGACATGAAACAAAAGAAGTAGCTGAAAACTCTATATCGGGATGGACAAGTCACAAGAAAGAAAAGTGAGACACTAGGCCTAGTTTGAACTTCTAAAGCCACAAAGTTTACCCCTTGTGGCATAGTTCCTCCAAAAGGGTCACATCTACTCCAACAAGGCCATGCTTCCAATAATGCAACTATTCACATATCTGTGGGGGACATTTTCATTCAAACTATCATAGGTGATTACTCTAATTTGTTCTCACATCCCAGGGCAATACTAAATATTTTAGTAGTATACAGGATAAAAGTTTGGTCAAGGTCTGTGAAAGGAAGAGCAGGCCCAACAGGAAAGTATCTTAGAGATGAGACAAAGCAGGTTTGACAGGTGTAGTAGAATCATGAAACTCAGTTTTAAGGCCCTAAGTTGTCACAGAGGGGGCAAATAAGAAGAACAAACTTATAAATCCATATTCTGACCTATTCCAACAGGCCAAAGCAGGAAAAAGTCTCTTTCCTGTTGCATATAGACATAAGCAACCACAGGTACTCTCTGTGATAGAAGGTGAGTTCATAGCTCTTAGAAGATAACAGAAAGAATTGATAATTGATTTGAAGAACAGAAACTTGAATTTTAAAAGAGTAGACTCTATTCATTATTTTCTAGAATATAAAGTTGAACAGTATGTTGCTGTGATAGTGAAATCAAGGGGTTGCATAGTAGAAGGTCATCTAAATACTGGATTTGTCAGCTGGGAAACAGGCTGAGAGAAAGGAAGTCAATGAACAGATAGTAGAAAAAACAATGGGGCTAATTTAGAACTTCTTTTTTTAGGTTTTATAGTTTTACTAATATACATTTATATATAGTTTAAAAATGGAAAAGACATTGTCATTAAAGAGAATATAACTAAGTAGATACTAAATTCTGAAGTTCTAATGGATACTAAGAACATTTGTTTTGTTTTTTAATTACTTATTTATTTTTTAAGGATTAAACACAATTGGCAAATTCTTGACTAAATTAAACAAAAAAAGTAAGACCTACTTCAGTGAAAATAGAAATTGAAAGGCAAACATTATAACAGATATGAATGAAATCACAGAAAATTATAAGAACATACATTATAAATTTGTTTCTATAAATTGAAGATTCTGAAAAACTGGTGAGTTTTCAGATAAAAAAATGAAACAAAAATTCAATGAATGATTTTTAAAAATGCATACCTTGTAACCTGCTTGAAATACTAATAAAATACTCCTTACTAAAAATAAAAAATAATAACAGAAACAAACATAAGAAAATATGGACTTAATACAGAATTCTTCTGTAATTAAAAAAAACTAAGAAAAATCCATATAATATAATTCCATAAAACTTAAACAAAATAAGCAAAGCATCTAAAGGTTACAAAGCCTTGATATTAATCATAGTATTACATTTTCCATTTTTTCTTTTTTATATATATTTATTATTTGTGTTTTTGCATCATGTACCACATCAAACTCAGATATCTGACCTCTCAGAATCATTACCACACTTATGACTTTGCCATTTACAGAACCACCCCTTCATGTTGCTCTTTTACTTACTGAAGCATAATTAAACTCCTGTGGCCAAACCTTTTAAGAAAACAAATCTTTCCTCACCCACACCTCTGCCAGAGGCCAACAATGCAGAAGTGAGGCACTGTGTCATTTAGATATGTTCTAGCCTTCAGTTCTTCTGTACAATGACATTTCTCTCTTTTTCTTATTTTTTAAAGTCCACTAATGAGTGAGTACATCCTGTGCTTCTCTTTCTGGGATTGTGATACCTCGTTCAGGAAAATAATCTCCATATCAATCCATTTGCCTGCAAATTTTAGAATATCATTTTCCTTACTTCTGAGTAGTACTCCATTGTGTAGATGTATCACAATTTGTTAATCCATTCTTCAGTTGAGGGGCATCTAGGTTGCTTCCAGGTATTGCTCTTACAAATAATGCTACTATGAACATAGTGTGCTAATGTTTTGGGGCACAAATGTGCATCTTTAGGCTATATGCCTAAAGGGGGTATTGCTGGATGCTTGGGGAGATTGATTCCCAGTTTTCTGAGAAACCATCATACTGCATTGCAGAATGGCTGAACAAGCTTTCACTCCCACCAATGATGGAGGAGTGTTCACCTTGCTCTGCAACCTCTCAAACATAGGCTGTTATTTGTGGTTTTAATCTTTGCCATTCTGACAGGTGTAACATGGTATCTCAAACTTGTTTTGATTCACATTTCTCTGATGGCTAAAGATTGAGCACGTTTTCATGTGCCTTTCAAGCCATTTATAATTCTTCTGCTGAGAATTCCTTCCTTAGTTCTGAACCCCATTTTGTAATTGGGTTATTCAGGATTTTTGGCACTAGTTTCTTGAGTTCTTTATATATTTTAGAGACCAGTCTTCTGTCACTAGTAGGGCTGGAAAACATCTTTTCCCATTCTGTACGCTGTCATTTTGTCTTATTGACTGTGTCCTTGGCCTAACAGAAGCTTCTCAGTTTTAGGAGGTCTCACTCACTGATTGTTGTTCTTAGTGTCTGAGTTCTGATGTTATATTTAGGAAGTGGTCACCAGTGACAATGGATTGGAGGGTATTTCCTACTTACTTTTCTATCAAATTCAGTGTAGCTGGGTTTATGTTGAGGTCTTTGGTCCACTAGTATTTAACTTTTGTGGAAGGAGATAGGTTTGGATTTATTTTAATTTTTCTACACACTACCATCCAGTTATGCCAACAC
The DNA here is from genome assembly GCA_004025045.1 of Sigmodon hispidus. Taxonomy (NCBI): domain Eukaryota; kingdom Metazoa; phylum Chordata; class Mammalia; order Rodentia; family Cricetidae; genus Sigmodon; species Sigmodon hispidus. The sequence goes on along the minus strand of PVIH01021705.1, from coordinate 8,767 downwards.
CATTTGTTGAAGATTCTATCTTCCATTGAATATTTTTGGCCTCTTTGTCAAAAATGAAGTGTTCATAGGTGTATACATTAATGTTTGGGTATTCAATTCTATTGATCCACAAGTCTGTTTTTATGCCAGTACCAAGTGTTTTTATTAATGTGGCTCTACGGTATAATTTGAAGTTGGGATGGTGATGCCTCCTGAGTTTCATTTGTTGAGCAAAATTGTTTTGAAAATCCTGGCTTTCCTGTTATTCCAAATAAAATTGAGTATTGTTATTTCAAAGTCTGTAAAAAATTGTGTGGGGATTTTGATGGGAATTGCATTGAATCTGTATATTGCTTTGGGTATGATTGACATTTTTACTATATTGATCCTACCTATCCAGGAACATGAAGGATCTTTCCATTTTCTTATGCCCTCTTCAACTTCTATCTTCAGAGAGTTAAATTTTTCGTCAAACAGTTCTGATACGTTTTTGGTTGTAGTTACACCAAGATATTTAATGCTATTTACAACTATTTTAAAAGGTGATGTTTCCCTTATTTCTTTTTCAGGTCTTTTATCTTTAGTGTATTGGAGGGCTACTGATTTCTTTGAGTTAATCTTATATCCTGTTACATTACTGAAGGTGTGTATCAGCTGTAGAAGTTCTCTGATAGTATTTTGTGTTTCACTTATGTATACAATGATATCATCTGCAAAAGAAATATTTTGACCACTTCCTTTCCAATTTGTTTTCCCTTAATCTCTTTTTGTTCCCTTATTGCTTTAGCTAAAACTTCAAGAACTATGTTGAATAGATAAGGGGAGAGGGGACAGCCTTGTCTTGTTCCTGATTTTAGTGGGATTGCTTTGAGGTTTTCTCCATTTAGTTTGATGTTGACCATCAGATTTTTGTAAATCTTTATTATATTTACGTATTTTGCCTGTATTTCTGATCTCTCCAAAACCATTGTAATGAAGGTGTGTTGGATTATATCAAAAGCTTCTTTAACATCTAAGGATATGATCATGTGTTTTTTTCCTTCAATTTGTTTATATGATGCATGCCATTTACAGTTTTCTGTATGTTGAACCAACCCAGTATTTATGGTATGAAGCCTACTTGATCTTGGTGAATAACTTTTTCTATATGTTATTTGGTTTGCCAGAATTTCGTTGAGAATTTTTGCATCAATGTTCATGAGGGATATTAGTCTGTAATTCTCTTTCTTTTTTATGTATTTGAGTGGCTTAAGTATCAGGGTGATTATGGCCTCACAAAAAGAGTTTGGCAATATTCCTTCAGTTTCTACTGTATGGAACATTTTGATGAGTCTTGGTATTAGCTCTTCTTTGAATGTCTGGTAGAAGTCTGCACTAAAACAATATGGGCCTGGATTTTTTTAATTTGACAGACTTTTAATGACAGCTTCATTTTCCTTTGGTTTTATATAACTGTCCATTTCTTTAATCTGATCTTGATTTAATTTTGGTTAATGGTATCTTTCCAGAAAGCTGTCCATATCTTCTAGGTTCTCTATTTTTGTGGAGCATAGATTTTCAAAGTATGACCTGATAGTTCTCAGGATTTGCTGCGGGTCTGTTATTATGTCCCCCTTTTAATTTGTGATTTAGTTGATTTGGATACTCTCTGCTTTTGGGTTAGTTTGGATAACTTGTTTACTTTCTCAAAGTATCAATTCTTTGATTTATTGATTTTCTGTATTGTTCTTTTTGTTTCAATTGTATTGATTTCAGCGCTAAGAATTATTGTTTCCTGCCATCTTTTCCTTTAAGGTGAGTTTGCTTCTAATTTTTCTACAACCATCAGCTGTGCTGATAGTTCATTTGTGTGAAATTTCTCTAGGCTTTTCATGTAGCCATCTAGTGCTATGAATGTTCCTCTTAAGATTGCTTTCATTGTATCCTATAAGTTTGTGTATGTCCTGAATTCATTTTTTAAATTCTAGGAAGTCTTTGATTTCTTTCTTAATTTCTTCCTTGACACAGAGGTGGTTAAGTTGAGTGATGTTTTCTTTCCATGAGTTGGTAGGCTTTCTGTTATTCTTGATGTTGTTCGTTTGTAGGGGGAAATCAGAAGCTACCCAGGTAAACTCTGATGATGTCAAGGAACCAGAGCTGGGCAGGGCATGGTCAACTGGAAAGAGCCCAGGAAGAAAGCCAGGCCCCTTTTTCACTTGTAGCATGGTTAGTGAAGACTGCTGTGTGGCACTCCCCTGTGCGCTGCTTCCTTCTCTCCCCCTCTGAATCTTCTTTGTACTGAAAGTGTCCTTGGAATAACAAACATTACCTGAATATATAAATATACCGGCTTGATAAATTCCATGGCATCTGGTGTCCCAATGTGGTGCTGTTATCTCCTCCCTAGCAAGGGCAGGAGGTCCCAAGGACCCAAGGTGGCTTAGTTCAACATCCACTCCAAGTGGATCTGCTTTCCTCACCACCACATCAAGACTGAGTCAGGTGTTTTGAGGGAATTGGTGCCAAAGTGCAAGTCCAATGTATTTCAGATCTCAAGCTGTTCAGTGGTTGTGGTTTGCAGCTTGGACATGCTTAGATTTTCTGTATAAAGTCCACCGATGAATGAGTACATATCCTGTTTTTCTTTCTGAGTTTGTGAGACCTCGCTCAGGAGGATATTCTTTAAATCCAATCATTTGCCTGCAAATTTTAGAATATCATTTTTTCTTACTGCTGGACTCACAAACTATGGTACATTTACACAATGGAGTGTTTGTCATATATCTACTAAGTTCATTGGGGTCATAACTTTGTCTAGATTCCTTATTTCTCTGTGGAGTTTCTGTCTGGTTGACCTAATCAAGGATGAAAGTGGGGTATTGAAGGATCCATCTATTAGTGTGTCAGGTTTGATATGAGGTTTAATCTTTAGAAGTGTTTCTTTTACATATGTAGGTGCCCTTGTGTTGGGGGCATAGATATTCAGGACTGAGATATTGTCTTGGTGATTTTTCCTGAAATGAATAAGTAGTGGCCTTACTGGTCTCTTCTTATTGATTTTAGTTTAAAGTCTATTTTGTTAGATATTAGAATGGTTTCACCAGCTTGTTTCGTAGGACTATTTGATAGGAAAGTATTTTCTAAAACCATTACTTTGAGGCTCTGCCTGTCTTTAAAGTAGAGGTATGTTTCTTGTTTGCAGCAGAAGGATGGTTTCTGTATTTGGATACATTGCGGTAGGGTATGTTTTTTTCATAGGTGAATTGAGTCCATTGATATTAAAGGATATTAATATCCAATGATCAATATTTCCCATCTTTTTTTGCTAGTAGCTTATATTTCCTTTCTTTCCTGGGGTGGTCTTCTGTTGGCTCATCAATTGTCTGTGGTTACATGGGTGTTTCTGGTTTCCTTAGGTTAGAGTTTTCCCTCTAGGGCTTTTTGTAGGGCAGAATTTGTGGTTAGCACTGTTTAAATCTGTTTATGTCTTGAAATATCTTGTTTACTCCATCTACGTTGATTGCCAATTTTGCTAGGTACAGTAGTCTAGGTTGGTATCCATGCACTTTTAGTGTCTGTGTAATATCTGACCAGGGCCTTCTTGCTTTCATTGTTTCCATTGAATAGTTGTGTGTTATTATGATGTTTCTGCCTTTATAGGTCATTTGAACATTTCCTTTGCAGCTCTTAGTAATTTTTTCTTTGTTCTGTAGGTTTATAGGCTTGGTTATTATATGGCAAGTAGGCTTTTTTTTGTGGGTCCAGTCTATTTGATGTTCTTTAGGCTTCCTGTATCTTTATAGGCATTTCCTTCTTTAGGTTGGGAAACATTTTCTTCTTTTATCTTGTTGAATATATTTTCTATGTTTTTTAAGATGGTATTCTCTTTCTTCTATTCCAATTATTCTCACATTTTGTCTTTTCATGGTGTCCCAATTTTCCTGGACATTTTGTGCTATGACTTTTTTGGTTTTAGTGTTTTCTTTAACTGGTGTATCTATTGTCACTCTTGAGTCTTCCACCCCACATATTCTCTGTTCCACCTCTTGTATTCTGTTGGTTATGCTTGAATCTATGGTTCTGGGTCATTTTTTTCAAGTTTTCTCTTTCTAGTTTTGATTCAGGATGTGCCTTTATTTTTTTGGAATTAATAAATGTTTATTTCTAAGACCAAAGATCATTTTTTGACAGCATTCTGTAATAGCTATCACAAAAGTATTTAAGGTAATAACATTCGCAGAAACCAGCATGCACATTTGTATACATATACAAACATACAGATACTACATAATTACAATTAAAACATTTTTTTAAAAAAATCATTTTACTTATAATTTTTTCTCATATAGGCAAGTATTTCTGTAAAATAAATTTTGAGCCATGTACCTGCTTATTGAAGGTTTTCTTCATCTGCTCTTGTAAAAGAAAGCAAGCCTATATAGTCTTGAAGTCAGAGAAATCAATCTTTAAAACTTAGTGCTATCATTTGTAAACATTTACAAAATGTTGCCCTGCTGGAGAAAATATGTCACTGTGGAGAGGCTTTGAAAATTTACCTATACAACATATATTCAGTCCTCACTATCTTCTTCATGATGCAGATTAAGTGTGTGAGTATTAGCATTCTGCTTTAGCTCCCATGTCTGATAACTGTTGACATACAGTTTTTATGGTGATCCTGTATTCCTCTTGAACCAAGGGCCAAATTAAATTTGTAAGTTGATATAGACATTATATCACGAGAAAAGAAAAGAAAAGAAACTAAAACAAATCCATTGAGTTTTATACCTGAGTTAATTTATGTAATTGAAGATAGGCACAAAATCTAAAAGGATTATATTGTCAATTAAATTTATACTTCAAGTGTTAAAGCTATGCCACCCGTTCTCTTAGAAGGAGATACCACATAAAGGTGCCCTTTTTTCTCCTCTGCTTCTCTCCCTTATACTTGACAGGCAACTAGCCTGAATAAACTCTTGTGTTGCACTGGTAGTGTGTGTGTGTGATCTCACTCACGAAACCAACAGTGATATAATCTGTGGTTATAAACAACTGGAAAGACAAAGCTTCAAAGTTAAAAATCAGATTTGTCAGAATAGACACAATATTTTCTATTTTTCTAAACTATCATCACTTCCAATACACATTTTATCTGTGATTATTTCTGATAAAGGTACACACCTGCAAGTATAATGTGTATCTATTCAGTAAAAGTATTGTCCACAAAATAGAATGAGAAATAAATCTTTGAGTTTCATAATTCTTTCACAATACTAAATAATGGGGGAGAGTTTATCTGATTTTGAGGACCAGTAGGACACAATAGCCCACTTTTTAAAGTGAAGTTTACCATTTGCATGGCTTAAAAAAACTATTATTTAAAAAGTCCCAATAATATGTTTAGTTAATTGAATTGCACTCCTTCAATGTTTATAGCTAAATTTTAAAACTGACCCATTTGTTGTGAGACACTTTTTATTTTAAAAGATCATATTTTGGAAAATTTTATGTTGTCTTTTTATGTTTAACAGCTAAACTGTAGCTTGCTTGAGGAATATGTCAAATCATATTGCCCAGAACAAAATAATAATCTATTCTGTGGAACCAATAGGGTTATTTACACCAATGAATAAACTTTTTGTGTTGAATTAAGGTAAGGATCCATGGTTAAATATCACTTCCTCCAAAGTGATGAAGACTCTTTTAGGAAATGATAGAGGAATCCTGCTTCTGATAAGGCAGATATTGAATACATTGGCAACAATCACTTTAAATCACATTAAAACAATAAAATTAAAGCATTTTTATAAGTAATAAACAAGGCTATTTTTGAGTGTTCCTCTGAAGCATATATCTTTAATCTTTTTTATCCTGTAGAATCAGAACCTCTAAAGACATACCTTAAAACCTGAATCCCAGCAAGTGTGTGCTAGTTGTTAGGATTTTAGGATCACAAATGGTCAAAACGTGAACCTAATTTTCAGGGTAGGTCTCTAATTGAATGTATTGTAGCATTTGAAGATAATGTAAAAATCTATGAGGTTTAACAGAAACAAATCATGTCTTCTTTTTTTCTGATAATCAGACAGTTGAGAAGATGGTGGGTGGTCTTTGATGGCTGGCAGCTCTGTCTTCTTTCATATGGGATAGTGATTTGTCTAATTACTGCTTCTTCATTTAACAAAAGCAGACTTTATGTGGGTTGCCAAATGACCCTTGTTTTAAAACCTAAGATGGAGAGTTAGACTAGTGTTAACCTCTACCACCACTTGCATGTTGAAAGAACAGCAGGTGGTAATTGTTTGTCATGGTTTCAACCACTAGGAGGTAACTTCTTGATGAATGAATCTTGAACAGGGTTGTGCCTTCTTTATTGCTTCTATTTCAATTTTTAATTCTTGGTAAATTTGTTTGTTTTCTTTTTCTTGGTTTTCTTTATTTTCTTTCAGGGCCTTGTTCATCTCTTCTAATTTTCTGTTTGTATTTTCTTCTATTTCTTTAAGGGAGTTTTATATATCCTCTTTTAAGGCTTCTATTAGTTTCATAAAGCTCTTTTAAGGTCCTTTCCTTCTGTTCCCTCCTTATTATGTTCAGGTCTTCAAGCTATAGAACTACTTGCTTCTTCTGATGGTGTCTTGTTGACCTTTGTATTGTTGTATTTATTCTTGCACTGTGCCTGCCCATTTTTTCCCCAATTCACACTAGTTCTTGGTCAGCTCTTAGTGAGTTGTTGGTCTGAAGGCTCTAAATCAGCTGTGTTCAGAGGGTCAGCTGTTCTCATGAGGTCACAATGTTATGATGCCATCTGTCATCTCTTGACCACTTACCTCTCAGCTGTGTGCCCAGGGACTTGGCTGTCCCCTAGCTGCTGTTACACCAGCTGTGTACTGGGTGGGTTGTGCTCTGCACTGAAGCCAAGAAGCTGTCTCAGGGCCTGGGTTCAAGTGGCAGAAGTCACCTTCTGACCTTTGACCTTTCAGCTATGGTTTTTAGGAACTCCTCTGCTTCCTTGCTGCTATTATGCCATTTGTGGTCTGTACAGACTGTGCTTCTTTCTGAAGCCAAGTTTCTTATCTCTGAGGCATGCACCCAGGAACAAGCTGTTCCCCTGCTGCTAACTTCCCAGCTGTGTTCTGGGCAGTCAATGCTCAGCACTGCAGCAGACTGGCCGTTTAGGGTCTGGGTTTCTATTTTAGAACTTCTAAGAGAGAATAATTCAAACATACTGAGATGCTATTTCAGTGTCAAGAGTCCTCCTAGTGAAAGAAATGTGGATATGTGAATTTGAGTGTAAATGAATGGTGGTGCATAATAGATTCACAGCTACAGTAACTATACTTTGTGATTATTCCAGTAAAACTTATTTTTCTCTGATTTCTGTGATGAGTGTTAATAGTGTGTCCACTAGTATAGGGCTACATATTTCATTCCCTTTTACTCATTATGCTTACTTGCTCAATCTGAATATTGCCAGGGATATCATGAATAAATTATATTTTTCTTTTTCTTTTCATAATGACTCCTTTAAGAATATTTCCTCTTCTCATCTCTGAAGAGTTTCTTTGTCTGATGTCTGACAGTAATGTTTCAGTATTGTCTTCCAGACTCCTTTGTTGACCCACAATTATGGGATGCCTCTTCTTCTCATGTTCCCACACTTACACAGCAAGTAATTTTATTCACTCACTGTCCATATCACTAGCTTTCCATTAAGGTTTTGTGCAAAGTAATTTATTAAAATGATGCTAAAACTAAATTTAATATATTATTTAACATTAAATGTTAAATTAATTTATCAATATGTTCATTGATTTTAATAAGCATAGCATAATGTGAATGACCTTAAATATAATCTTTAATATAGTAACTTACTAACTATATTTAAAAAGTATTTTAATTATTATGTAGATAAATTATATGACCTTAGTAAATTTCAGGAAACATAGATAACAATTCATGATTAAAACACATAAAATATTTCCTTTTTGTTTCAGAGTATGCATTTCCTATAGGATTATTTTCCTCTTTCAGGAAGTCAAATATGGCTAAACTGTCATGATAATTTCTGTAAATAACTATTTGAATTAATTTTAAAGTTTAATTTTCAGAAAGAATGGTTAAGAGTGTGTATCTTCTGCAGAGGACTGAATTTCAAATCCTAGCACCTGTGTCAGGCAGCTTTCAACATGTAACTCCAAATCCAAAAAATCTGAAGCCACTGGCTTCATGTATTCATATACACCTGCCACATGTCCAACCCATAAGCAAACATAATTAAAATAACTCTTTAAAAATTTTTGTTGAATACTTTTTAATTTTGATTTAATATCTTAACTAATTTGTATTTTCAATTTGCTACTAAATTGATTTCATTTATTTCTAATAATACATTTCTTTTATGAACCAATACACAGATGATTAAATTAAATAAAGAATAAGATTTCTTGCATGACTATTTAAATTAACTTATTCATCGTGGTTTTAGTGTTTGAGAGAATTATTTTATATGTGAGAAGAAAAACACCCATTTGAAATGCCACACATAAATTGTGGTTGATGGAACATTTAGTTTTAAAGTAAAGTACTGTCACTTTTACATAAGGGCATTTCAAGAAGAGAAGCAGCACAATTTGATAAATACACAATGAGTGCTCACTGGAGTGAAAATGAGAAAATATTTTATTCTTCGTGTTTCATGATGCATATGCAATTTGTACTCTGTTGAAGTAGACTTTTTTTGTTTACAATGTCTTCTTTAGAGTTATTATAACCTTCATGGTGAAAAATAATTTATAGACATGAGTGGTGG
>PVIH01021704.1:0-29029 GCA_004025045.1 Sigmodon hispidus | reverse complement strand
CAGGCCCAGCCTCCTCCCTCAGACCCAGGGGTCCAGGCCCAGCCTCCTCCCTCGGACCCAGGGATCCAGGTCCAGCCTCCTCCCTCAGACCCAGGGGTCCAGGCCCAGCCTCCTCCCTCAGACCCAGGGATCCAGGCCCAGCCTCCTCCCTCAGACCCAGGGGTCCAGGTCCAGCCTCCTCCTGCAGACCCAGGGGTCCAGGCCCAACCTCCTCCCTCAGACCCAGGGGTCCAGGCCCCTCCACTCTTGGACTAGGTGGGAACTCACCTGTCTCTGGCAGCCCTCCACAATGATGAGCTTCTGCTGAGGGGAGGTACGGGCAAAGACAATCTCAGTGTGGTTCTGCAGAATCTCATCAATCTGCTCAGAGGTGAAGTCCTTGAGGTCGGTGCCATGGATCACACAGGCTTTGGCATCCCTGAGAAGAAAAGAGAAGTGACCGAGGACACAGTGGGGGAGGAGTGATGGACAGAAGGACAGAGGAGAAGGTCTGAGGGAGGGCTATGATAAGGCTAGAGAGAGCCAAGCCTGGATGACTGAAAGACCAGCAGTAGGGGTACACGGGGCGGGTGGAGCAACAGGAAGAGTCAGGGCCAGGCGCAAAGACGGAAAAGCCAGAAGCCAGAAAAACAAAAGATAAATATACAGCCGTGTGAGAGCAAAGTGAAGAAATATGGGGCTTCCTTAAATACTTTGAGAGCGACTGTTTGTAATTATTCATAAACCGACCACTAGGTAGGATGGTGCATTTCTTTAATCCCAGTACTTGGGAGGTAGAGTCAAGCAGCAGATGTCCGAGTTCCAGCCAGTTTGGTGTACATGACAAGTTCTAGGCCAGTCCCGGCTACATAGTGAGACATTGTCTCAAAAAGAAATAATTTAAATGTATTTATTTGTAACCTGCTCCTCCCACACACCTTTTGTTTGGGTAGTTCTGGGGATGAAATCCAGGTTTTTATTTTAGGCAAGCACTCATCACTGAGCTATGCCTCATGCAGCCCCTCACTGGGGGATTCTAGGCAGGGGCTCTACCACTGAGCCACACCCCCACCCTTACTGGGGGATTCTAGGCAGGGGCTCTACCACTGAGCCACACCCCAGCCCCTCACTGGGGGATTGTAGGCAGGGGCTCTACCACTGAGTCACACCCCAGCCCCTCACTGGGGGATTCTAGGCAGAGGCTCTACCACTGAGCCACACCCCAGCCCCTCACTGGGGGATTCTAGGCAGGGGCTCTACCACTGAGCCATAACCAGACCCTTACTGGGGATTCTAGGCAGAGGCTCTACCACTGAGTCACACCCCAGCTCCTCACTGGGGATTCTAGGCAGGGGCTCTACCACTGAGTCACACCCCAGCCCCTCACTGGGGATTCTAGGCAGGGGCTCTACCACTGAGTCACACCCCAGCTCCTCACTGGGGGATTCTAGAAAAGCACTGTCTCTGAGCTATATTATTCCTAGTCCTTAGTGTTTGGAGACAGAATCTTGCTGTGTAGTTCTTAGCCTCATTTTTGAGTGCTGGGATTAGAGATGTGCACCACCATATACCTGACTTGTCTTCCTTTCTTTCTCTTTAAATTTGTACTTGTATTGTTTGGAGGACTGCTGAGAATCAAGTCCAGGGCCCTGTCTACAGGACCTGGAGGAGGCATGTCTACTCACCTGGGGTTGACTTGGCTGACTGGGATGTTGAGCCGGGCAGCAATGTCTTCTACAGTCTCATTGCCCTCAGAGATGATGCCTACACCTTTGGCGATGGCCTTGGCAGTGATGGGGTGATCACCAGTGACCATGATGACCTGTAAGCATTGAGTTTTAGGGACAGCCTGGCCTCCTGCACCGACCCCTGGCCAATCCACCATGCTGCCCCAGGACACACCTTGATGCCTGCACTGCGGCACTTGCCCACAGCGTCAGGGACAGCTGCCCGGGGAGGGTCAATCATGGACATGAGCCCCACAAAGCATAGGTTGTCTGTGGTGAAGTTCACATCGTCACAGTCAAAGGCAAAGCCCTTAGGGAACTGTTCCTCAGGCAGGTAGTAATGGCAGAAACCTGGTGATAGGGATAAGGAAGAACATCAAACATAGGGAACATAGGGACAAGGTCCCCAGCCTCAGGATCTCCATGTCCTCACCCCATTTGCCTGAAGCTGTCTGGATGCCCTGTAGGCAGTTTCTCCACACAGCCAGGAGCCAACCAGCATTCGTTTCTCAGCAATAACCTCATTCACTTGTTCATTTACTCATTCATTCATTCATGGTCCCAAAGGGTCCTTCGAGACAGACTTGTTCCTGCCCCATCTGTAATACACACCTAGCACACGCTCGCCCAGGCCACCAAGCTCCAGGTAGGCATTCTGGAAGGCTTCCTTCATCTCCTCGTCCAGAGGCTGTTCTTTGCCTTGCAGAAGGATGGTGGCACAGCGGTCCAGAATGCGTTCGGGGGCTCCCTTCATTACCAGCAGGTATCGGTTGTCGTTGGGGTCTTCAGTTTCATGGATAGATAGCTGCGACCGAGAAGGGTGGATGCTTAAGTTAGGCAGAGGCTGACTGCATCCAGTTAGAGAGAGTACCTTCCCGTGTCAGGATTGGACAGATGGCTAAGAGCATTGCACGTATCTTTCCAGGCCTTCTCCTGTTTCTTAAGTCTCCTGAGGATCTCTGCTCAACCCTTTTCTGTCTTTCTATCTCTGTGCATCTCTCTCACAAAAATTCCAGAGGTCTTTGGATCATATACTTTCTCTCTGCCTTGTTGGGACTATCCGACAAATACAGCTATCCCAAATCTTGTAGTTAGCTTGCCTCTGACGCATATCTAGAATCTGATCTCTTCTCATGTGCCCCTGCTGCCCCAGCCCCAGCTATCATCAACCATCACTTAAATCTCCCAAAAAATAAAAATTAAAAAGAAACCATAAGTCAATGAAAAAATGCTGCAGTCACTTTGGCAAAAAGCTCAACAGTTTCCCAAAAGGTGTAAACAACCAAACAGATGAGCATGGACCAACAAGATGGGACATATTCACACAGTGGAGTGTATCTTTTTCTCCTAAAGTAGTTGGGCATGATGGCTCACATCTGTTCCCACAGTGCTTGTGAGGCCGAAGCAAAGAATTACTGTGAGTTTTAGTCTTGCCAGAGTTACGTGGTTAGTTTTAGACCAGGCTGGATTATAGAGTGAGATCTCACCTCATCTCAAAACACACACATACACAAATAAATAAATAAAAAGAAAAATAGATTAAAAAGTCATGAGGTGGGGCTGGAGAGATGGCTGGGTGGTTAAGAGCACTGGCTGCTCTTCCAGAGGATCTGAGTACCCAGCAACCACATGGTGGCTCACAACCATCTGTAATGGGATCTGATTCCCTCTTTTGGTGTGCTTGAAGATAAGACAGGTCATTCATAGACATAAAATAAATAAATATCTAGAAGGGAAAAAGTCAGAAGGAGCCGGGAGGTGGTATCAGTGGTGGCAGCAATACATGCCTTTGATCCCACCTCTCGAGAGTCAGAGGCAGGTGGATCTCTATATGTTCAAGGATAGATTGGTCTACAAAGAGAGTTTCAGGACAGGCACAGCTACACAGAGAAACCCTGTCTCAAAAAACCAAAAACAAAAAGCAAACAAAGTCTTTGAGAAGCTGGTGGTAGGTATATGGCTCAATGGGTAGAGGTGACTGCTGTGTCAGCCTGGAGACCAGGGTTCAATCCCTAGAACTTCCATAAAGGTAGGAGAGAATCAACTCCACAAAGTTGAGTTCACGACCTTGCTCTGACCTTCATGAGCATCCCCCAACATCACATACACACAATAATAATTAGTTTTAAAAAGGATGAGGCTCTGGTGGACCTGCGGATGAATCCTGAAAACAAGGTCAAGTGAAATAAAACAGCTTTTTGTTTAAAAGCCCAAGTATTACATGATTTCAATTTTTTTTTCTTTGTGAAATGTCCAGAACAAAATTCACACAGAGAGAAAATAGGTTAGTGTTTGCTGAGGCTGGGGCAGGGCGTGCTGGAGAAGGGGTGGGTGGAAGCCGAGAAAACACAGGGTTTCTTTCTGGAATGATAAAAAAAAAAATCTAAAACTGATGCTGTAGGAGGTTGCCGGAGTCCAAGCACACTAACACAGATGCTCGTGATGTGTGAGTTTTAGCTTCATAAAACTAAGTTCAAGGACATGGATCATGTCTTGTCTTCCATTCTCTGCTTCTTGTCAAGGTTCTTGCGCCCCTCAGAGTAAAAGCCCGGTCTCCCCCACAGCCTTCAGAGCCCCCACAGTTCTGTATGCTTTGTTCCTTAGTGGTAGCCGGCAGTTCACTGTGCAGGGTTCCTCCCCCAATCTTTGATTATCTGTCTAAGACTTAAAAATATCAGAAAGGAAGAGTCTCACTGTTTCTGTCTCGACCTCATGTGCCCCAGTACCTAAAACAGGACCAAGGGGCTCAAAAACATGTCTGGAAAATATATGCAACCCTTACGCATGAGATGGTGGCCAGCGCTCACCCTCTACTATAAGAAAATCTCTGCTTCCATACCTCCCATTTCAACTTCTCACTAAGGAACGCTCCGCTTCAGCCACTTCCTCTTCCCCACTCCAGCTATGGGAAACAGGCTTGGACAGCATGGGACAGAGGTGGCTACACCCCAGAATCATAGAGAAACTGCAATCCCTGCATGCTGTCCATCCGTGACAGACATGACTGGCGCCATCATGGAGCAGAGGTTCCATGGTGAAGGATGGAAAGGGGAGAGTCACCCAGCTCTCCCCACAGCTGCTCGGGAGTTGGGACGCTACAGCTCTCATGAGTCACCATTGCCCAGACTAGGGTGGCATTTTTTTGGTGATGCAGCTGTTCTGAGTCATTCCAAGCTCCTGTAAGTAACACATCACTCTCGCTTCCTATAATTAACCCTGATTATCCCATCCCATTCCCAGGATGGGATCATTTCCTTGCTCTGAGATAGGATCTCACGTAGCCCAGGTTGGCTGGGAACTTGCTAGGTGACCGAGGGTAGCTTTGATTGGCTTATGTCACCTTCCCAGTGCTGGGACTACAGCCTGTGCTGTCATGCCTGATGTGTCTTGTTTTATTAAGACAGGGTCCTGTGTAGCCCAGGCTGCCCTCAAACTCACTATGTAGCTGAGGATGACCATGTGCCCCTACCTCCCAAGTGCTTGGCTCACAGGTGTTCACTAACACACCCAGCTCAGAAGGCTGACACAGTATATGCAGAGGGGGAGTTCGTACCTGGTATTTGTTGGTGGAGTTGAAGGGAATCTCTGCTACTTTCTTGTTCCGTTCCCGCATCAGCTTCACGGAACCGGAGGACAGCTCAATGCACTTGAGCAGGGCAGACTCAGAGGCATCACCAGCCACGTCCCTCTGCAGCAGCAGAAAGCCTGGTCACTTAGCAGTAAGGAGGAGGAGGGGGAGGGGGAGGGGGAGAGAAGAGGGAGTAGGGGTGGGGTCAGAGCGGGTAGGTAGTTGCACCCACCTTGAGCACGGGGATGTTATCCTGCCCGCCCTTGAAGACAGCCCGGTTGCAGAGTCCCGCAATGTGAGACAGGGCTACCCAGGTGTGTGAGCTCTTGTCAAAAGAGGTCCCTGTAGGAGGCATGTGTGTGAGGCCAAGGAGGCCCCCCTGGAACTGGGTGCTCCAGTCCCCATCCTGAACCCTCTACTGACCTGACTGATCCTCAGTGGTGTCGGCCTCATGGATCTGGTTGTCAAACCACATATGGGCGACAGTCATGCGGTTCTGGGTGAGGGTGCCGGTTTTGTCTGAGCAGATGGTAGAAGTGGAGCCCAGAGTCTCCACGGCCTCCAGGTTCTTCACTAGACAATTCTTTCGAGCCATACGCTTGGCGGTCAGTGTCAGACAGACCTGGAGAACAGGGGAAATGCACAGATGTCCGATGAGTGCGTTGTTGGGGTGATGGTTGACAACTGGCAGTGCAGGTGTGGCCTCAAAACACAGCCGAATGTACTCAAGAGGCAGTAGGTACAACCGACTCAGCTCAACACAACCGATGTGGGGGCTGGAGAGATGCCTCAGTGGTTAAGAGCACATAAATCTGAATGTTCTCGACTGAGCTCTACCTGAGTACTGTAGTGTGTGTGCATGCACGTATGAGTGTGTGTGTGTGTGAAGTGTGAGTACAGACACACCCTGTGCTACCATACCCAGCCACACAAACGTAGTAAATAATTTTTTTAAAAAAGAAACTATTATTCAAGCTCGGCCATGAGTGGATGCATCTAAATTTTGTGAGTAGAATTAAAAGGCAATAGGAGCTGGACAGATGGCTCAGTGGTCAGAAGCACTTGTTGGTCTCGTAGAGAACACAGGTTCAGTTCCCCATACCGTCTTGGGGACTCATAGCTGTCTGTCATTTCATTCCAGTTCCAGGAGATCCAGTGCATCAGGCATGCGCATGGTACATACACATATGCAGGCAGCACGCTCATACAAATAAAATTAAGTGGCTTTTTTTTTTAACTTTATTTATTTATTTGCCTTGGTATTTGCCTGGAACTGGAACTACAGACAGTTGTTAGCTGCTATGTGGGTGCTGGGAATCGAACCCGGGTCCTCTGGAAGAGCAGACGGTGCTCTTAACCGCTGAGCTATCTCTCCAGCCCTCGGCTTTTTTTTTTTTTTTTTAAGGTGCCAAGGAGCTGGAGAGCCGGCCCCACAGGAAGAACACTTGCTCCTCTTGCAGAGGACTCAGGTTAGACCCCTAACACGTTCGCTGCGACTACTTGGAACTTTGGGAACTCCAGACCCAGGGATCCAGACCCCAGCCCCCCTCCCTCAGGGTGGGTAGCTTTTTTTACCGTGACGGTAGCCAGCAGCCCCTCTGGGACATTGGCCACGATGATGCCGATGAGGAAGATGACGGCCTCCAGCCAGGTGTATCCGAGGATGAGGGAGAGGATGAAGAAAGAGACGCCCAGGAACACCGCCACGCCGGTGATGAGCTGGATGAAATGCTCAATCTCAATGGCGATGGGCGTCTTGCCCACCTCCAGGCCTGAGGCCAGCGTGGCGATGCGGCCCATGACTGTGCGGTCACCTGTGGCCACCACCACACCACGAGCAGTACCTGTAGGGCCAAAGGGAGAGGTTCAGGTCTGCTGGAACTCAGAAGGCTGCAGGTACCCCACTCCCTGAGCCAATCTCTTTTTTTGTGCCCTCGGGAGCCCGCTCTTCACCTTCCACGCAGTTGGTGGAAAAGAAGGTGATGTTCCGAGTCTCCAAGGGATTGTCGTGTGTGCAGTCCGGTGACCGGGTCTGAGGCTCAGATTCACCAGTCAGGGAGGAATTGTCCACCTGGGGGATGGAGCAGCAGAATTAAGCTTCAGCACTTGGCCCAGGAACAGAGAGCAAGGAACCAGGGGGCCTTGGAGTAAAGTCTGTCCCAGGAAGTTACAGAAAAAAACAAGGGAGCCATGACTGGCCTGTAGCATCTGGGAAACCAAGAGGCAGGATGCTACAATGGCAGGCAGGAATAGGATCTGGTCCAGGTCTGAAGTCACTCAGAATTCCTGTGGGTTGGGCCTGAGTCTAAACTTCTAGGTCTGAAAAGAAGGCTGGGTTTGGATCCCTGAATTCCATAGGGAGGGCTGGGGTTGGGCATGAGGGAATAGGGGCTGGGGTCAGGAGCTATAGGAGGTACTCAGGGGATTTCTCTCCTCATTTCTGAGAGCAGAGAGCAGAGCCAGAACCTCAAGCATTGACCCACCTTACAGCCATGAGCCGAGATGATTCGAAGGTCAGCTGGAACCCGGTCCCCACCCTTGATCTCCACCAGGTCCCCGACCACCACCTCCTCTGCGTTCACCTGCATCTTCTCACCTTCCCGGATCACAAGGGCTTGCTGGGTGGGAGAGAGAAGAATCAGCCCTGGAACTTCCCCCTCTTGGGAGTCCCTGGGCACAGCCCGCCTGGCTGCTTCCTTCTGTCCCTCCTCACCTGGGGTACCATGTTCTTGAAGGACTCCATGATCTTAGAACTCTTGGCTTCCTGGTAATAGGAGAAGCAGCCCGTGATAATCACCACAGCTGCCAGCACGATGCCCAGGTACAGCTGTAGAGACACAACAGGACAAGGCATTAAGACAGCTATGCACACACCTGCTTGCCTTCACTCCCAGAGCTCAAGCTTTGTGCATCTGTCCGTGTCTTTATCTTTTGTGCCCCGTCTGTGTACTTGTATGCCTCCAGGCCTGGCCTTGAATTGATAAGACTGTGTTTGAGTCTCTGTTACTCTTAAAAATTATTACATTTTATATAATGTGTGTGTTCACATATGCATGAGTATGCACACATAGCGGTTAGATGTCAATTTCCGGTTATATTCCTGGGCACCATATACCTTTCATATTTTTTAGAGCAAGATCTCTCATGGCCTGGAACTTACCAAGTAGACAATGCTTTCCCATCAAGCGCCAGAGTCCAGCCTGCCTCCATCTCCCCAGGACTTAGATTTCAGATGCTTGCCAGTGCACCAGCTTTTTGACGGGAATTCTGAGGCTCAAACTTAGGTCCTTAGGCCTAAAGGGCAAGCGCTTAACCCCCACATTTTCTTTTTTCTTGTTTGAGACATAGCTCAGGCTAGTCTAGAACTGGCCACGTAGGTTAGGATCATCCTGAACTCCTGGTTGTCCTAAGGAGCGCTGGAATTCCAAGCATGTGTCACCCCATGTGGCTTTGGTTTTTTGTTGTATGTTTTTGAGACTGGGTCTATGTAGCCCTGGCTAGCCTGTAACTTGCAGAGATCTATAAACCGCAATCTCTGGAGTGCCGGAATTAAAGCCCACCCCACCCCACCCCACCCTAGTTGGAGATAAAATCTTTGTAGTCTAGGCTGACTGGTTTGTTCCTTCTGGCTTAGCCTCAACACCGGGGTAACAGGTATTGGCCACCACACCTGGCTCTGTAGATCTGCTATGGACTGCACCTGTGTGTGTGCCGATGTCCATATGTGGTGACTACATCCTCCTATTGGGATAGGTGAAGATCTCTATGTAGTTGTGTGGGGGTCTGTGTCCACAGGTGTGAGAATTCTAACAGCCTTCCTTGTCTCATAGCTGTCCCCTGTGTGGGGTCAGATGAAGCCTGACCTTTCTCATCTCTGTTAGGCTATGACCACATGAGGATGGAGAGCCTTAAGCCAGGACTGTAGTGTCATTCCCCCACCCCCCGCCTTTCTCTTTAATCAGGGTCCCTTGTAACTCACTTTGGGGGACACTGAATTCTGATCCTCCTGCCTCAGCCTCCCCAGTGATTACGTAAGAGGCTTACACAACCACACTTAGTTTTGTAGGGTGCTGGAGATCAAACCTAGGCCTTCGTGTTGCTAGGTAACCACTCCATCAGCTGAACTATACAGTCCCTTTCTTTTCTTTTTTTTTAACACTTTTATTTATTTATTTAATTATTTGCCTTGGTGTTTGCCTGGAACTGAAACCACAGACAGTTGTGAGCTGCCATGTGGGTGCTGGGAATCGAACCCGGGTCCTCTGGAAGAACAGAGGGTGTTCTTAACCGCTGAGCCATCTCTCCAGCCCCCCCTTTCTTTTTTTATAAAATTAAAAATTATGTGCATCCACATTCTTTCATGTGCACACACCATGTTACAGATGGAAGTCAGCATTAGGTACTGGTCTTCACTTTCCACTTTGAGAAAGGGCCTCTTGGTTTTTTTGTTTGTGTTATCTATTTATTTGCATAGGACTGTTTTGTCTGCATGTACCTTTGCACACATGTACCTAAGCCTAGTGTCAGTGAGCACAGAAAGGGGCACTGGACTCCCTGGAGCTGTAGTGTAAATGGTTGTAAGCCACCATGTGGGAGTGGGGAGCCAAACCCAGGTCTTTTGCTAGAAATAGCAAGTGTTCTTAGTTGCTGAGCCGTTGTGCTAATCCCATAGGTCTCTTTTATATCATCACTGTGTATTTCCGGCAGGCTGGCTTGTGAGCTTCCAGGAATTCTCCTGTCTCTCTTCATCTCTCCACAGAAGCACTGGTATTACAGATGCATGCCAGTGTGTTGGCTTCATGTGGGTGCTGAGGATTTGAACTCGAGCCCTGCTGGTTGGATATCAAGCGCTTGACCTATTAAGACTTCTCCCTAGCCAACATTTTTTGAGTCAGGATTCTGCTATGTAGCCTAAGCAGGACTCAAACACATAACCTTCTTGCCTCAGTTTCCCATGTGAGGGAGTAACAGTTGCGTGCCACCACACATGTCCTCTATGAATGCAGAGAATTGTCCCTAGGTCCCCACGAAAGCTTGCCAAATAAATACCTCTGAGTCACACCCCAGCTGTCTTAGGCTGCTTGGAGCTGTGGTTTCCTTATTTTTGATCTTGTTTTCTCAGAGGTAATTGTAATATTTGGACCATAAAAGGTGAGGAGGCTTTGGAAAGTCTAGACAGGAGATGTGTCTGTGTCCCTCAGTGTGTGGGGGCTACTCGGGCTGGTGTGTGGCGTACTCACATTATCACCAGACGGATCATCTTCAGTTCCAGCCTGGATGCCATAGGCCAGGAAACAGAGGATTGCCCCGATCCACAGAAGGATGGAGAAGCCTCCAAATAGCTGTCGACAGAACTTGACCCATTCTGGGGTAGTAGGTGGTGGTGTGAGAGCATTAGGCCCATCTCGGGCCAGGATCTCCTGGGCTTTGCTGTGTGTCAGACCCTAGAAAGCATGGGACTCGTATAGGAACCTTTCAGAGAAGCCCTGGCACCCCACATCAAACCAGCAGCACCCACAAGGACTCAGAACAATTAGTCTCCAGCTCCTCCCTCCGACCCGGGCCGCCCCTCCCACATCAGCCCTGGCTCCGCCCATCCTCCTCCCTGGCTCCGCCCATCCTCACCTGCACACAGTCCGTATTGTATTTCCTGCAGACCTCTTCTACTGACATTTTGTGCTCTGTCTGGAAAAATGATTTGGGAGAGATTGTTTCGAATCTCACACAGCTTCTCTGGGCAGTTGGGGCTATGATGGGGTAGTACCCACAAAGGGAGGTGATGCTTACCATAGCCACCTCCTTCTTGAGGTCATCCAGATCCCGGCGCTCTTTGGCCTTGTTCTTCTTGGGCGAAGTCTTATCATCTTTTTTGTCCTGCGTGGTAGCGATACGATAGCTGTCAGAGCCACCAGACTGCGGGCGAGAAGGGGTTCCAGAGCGACACCGGCCCCGCGCGCCCCCCTCCCCCCATCTTAGCCTGGCCTCTGTATCTCAGTGTCTGTCTCACTGCGCCTGGTTCCAGGCATCTCTGGGAGTCGAGGTGTTTGCCTCTTCGCTCATGTCTATGAATCTCTCCCCTTCGCCACTTAAATATTGATTTGGTGTGTGTGTGTGTGCTATAGTGTATGCGTGGAAGTCAAAGGAGAGCTGATAGGCATTAGTTCTCTCCTGCCACGGGAGTCCTGGGAATCAAACTCATTTCAATCAGTCTTTGTCTTTTGAGCTTTTGAGTCCCCTTTTAACCTATTATTAAGAAACCTATGGGGCTGGAGAGATGGCTCAGAGGTTGAGAGCACTGACTGTTCTTCCAGAGGACCTGAGTTCAATTCCCAGCAAAACCACATGGTGGCTCACAACCATCTATGATGAGGCTTGATGCCCTCTTCTGTAAAACTGTATGCATAATAAATAAATAAATCTTTAAATAAAAAAAAATCATAAAAGAAACCTATTATTTTTTAGCCCAGGCTGTCCCAGAACTCACTACATATCACACACTGGAGCTCATAGCAATCCTCCTGCTTCAACCTCCCGAGTGCTGGATGTGGTCATGAACCACCATGTCTGGCTCCTGTGTGTGTGTTCACCTTTGAGACAAAGTCTCCTACAGTCTAGGCTGCCCTTGAACTCCCTATGTATTCGAGGCTGATTTCTGTTCTTCCTGCCTACACCTCTGCAGTGCTGGGATTACAGGCGTGCACCACCAGACACTGTCTACGCAGAGCTATTGATGGAACCCGGGGCTTTGTGTATGCCAGGCCAGCGCTCGCTCTGCCTGCAGCAGCATTCTCCAGTGAATCCTTTTGTTTCGTCTCCTGGGGCCTACTGAACCCTCTCAGGCTTTGCCCTTGCTGTCTCTCTCTAATCTGTCTGTCCAGGTCTGTTCTGTAATTCTTTCTAGCTAGTCTCTGCCTCCGTCTGCCTCTGTGCCTCGCTGAGGTTGCTTCTCTTCTTTACCTCTCCTCAATTGGTGCTATCTCGGTCCTTCTGTCCTGGGTCTGTGAGTCAGTCTCATCTCTCGTTATCACAATCTGTCTCCCACACTGTCAATTTCAAACAAGCCCGTTCTCTGAGTCCCTGGGATCCGCTGTCTTTCCCAGATGGTGTCTGCTGGGATCTCAGATGATCTCGGAGGGCCTGTATTATCTGTTGCCTTTCTCTGACAGGCCGCTGCCGCCATTATAATCTCTTCGGGGTATTTCCTAGGATCACTATCTTATTCTTACCTGTGTTTCCTCTTTTCTGGGTCCTCCACCCTTTCACATGTCTGCCTCAACTACAGTCTTCCTCTCTTAGAACGTTTTTTTTCTGTCTGCCCCTCCCGTGTCTCACTGTGTAGACCAGGCTACTCTCAGTCCGTGGTGATCCTCCTGTTCCTGCCTTTTAAAACGTCTGGCTGCCAGGCCTACGGAGGACACCCAGCTCTGTAACTGTGTGTCTGTCCTTACTCTATTGAAATTGCTTCCTCTCCAAGCTTTGGCTTCTGTGCAAGGTCTCAATGGAGGTCACAGACTGTCACCCCCACATAGCCCTTCGCCTGGCCTGTCTTCTATGCTGGAGATGCCTCAAAGGACTCGGCAGATCTTGGGAGACTCCCACAGGCCAGGCAGATTACGAGGAAAGGACACTCTGGATGACAACTGGGACAGAGGCCCCGGGTGGGAGGCAGTGTGCAGCCTAAAGTAGTCATTCCCAAGGGGCTTGATGGGCAAGCTGTGAGTCTGACTTTCCTCCTGAGGACAGCCGTGTACTGCAGACAGTCTTGAACAGGGGATGGGCGCAGTCAGGATTTGAAGAAGGAGCAAGAATTGGGAGTGGGTACAGAAGAGCAAGAAAAAAAAAAAATCCTTAGGCCTGGACTGAGTTCCGGGTTGGTGGCCTGGGAAGATGGGGCGCAATGGCGTCTGAGGTTAGCAAGAAAGGTGGGCTGAGGCTCAATGCTTGCAAAAGGCTGCTGACAGATCCTGTAGGCCCAGGGCCAAGCTGGGATAGGAAGCTCAGTACAGCTCAGCGCTAATCTCCTTGTGACCTTGCAGCAGCCTGCCTTGTGTGCTATCTGCTGCCCCCAGACCCCAGGCTCACTTTGGGGTATAGGGAGGGGCTGTAACCTTGGAAGCCTGGGAATCCCAAGGAGGGGTGTACTGAGAAGGCGGGAGTTTGGCCCCGGGCCAGCCCTGCAGCAGTACTGCGCCTTAGACAAGGAGGCGCAAAGACTTGGGGACATAAAGCTGATCCAACCCTGAACTATATATGGGCTACAGGGTGGCATGTCCACCTTTGCAGATGAGGCGGACACATGGAGAGATGTGAAGACAGAAGTCATAAGGTCAAAGTGGAGAATCGAGCAGGATGGCATTCTGGCAGTAATAGGGGAGTCGGCTGCCTCCGCCCTGCATTGAATCCCTGGGAAGCTGCAGTGTGGGTCCCGGTTAGAAAAAATGGGCTGGATTTGTGGCCCTGACACAGGAAGGATTCCTAGGTGTGAAGGAGGGGTCTGGGCCTGGTCTTTTGGGTCTGATGAAGGGGAATGGGAGACTGAACTCTCATGTCTGAGAGGACTGGGAGGCTTGACCCTTGGAAAGACAGCAATGCCCATGTCACTGGCAACCCAAGCCTCAGCTGCTGCTTGTCCTTGCCATGACCAGCCTCCTCTGGGGGGTGAATTCCATCTGTTGGCATGGATAACTGAGGCTTTCCCAGGGAAGACAGGAAGCCCAGATGGGTGCACTACAGGGCAGGAACACCTCTAGGGGTGGGGGACATGCCTGTCTCACTGCAGACTGCCTCTGCGCCTCCCAGCCATTTTCCTTGCAGCCTGACTTCCTGATACTTGCCTGGCTCTCACGGCTTCTGCCACCCCAACCCCAGGGCTTGTATTTGTGACAATCCTTTCCAAATATCCCCCACCTCATTCTACCTTCTGATCTCAGCCTCCTCTCTCCAACACTCAGGTGGGCTATTTATTTATTTATGATTTGGTCTCCGGGTAGAAATGTCTTTCCCTGTCTCGATTCATGTCAGCCTCAGTTTCTCATTTTGTCCTTGTGGTTTTCCACGTCCCACGTCTGCCACCTCAGTCTCTCTCTTTGTGTTCTTGGTGTCTCTCACTGTTTCTGCCCATGTCCGTCTCTCCCACATCTAAGTCATTTCCTTCTCTTTCCATGTCTTTATCTAAGACCACCCTTCCCCAAAGCCTTCCCACATTCCCCAGCTTCGTTCAACTTACCTGAAAGTCATCACCGACTCCCATCTTCCCCTTCTCTCCCCTAGACCCCCCCACACCTAGCTCTCCTTCCCTTCCTCCCCTTACCCGCCCCAACCCACAGATCAGTGGCTCCATCCATCCCCATCTTCATCCGTTAGGCCCTGCATCCGCCATCTTTCTCCCCATCTTCCATGTTCCCTTTGGCTCCCCCAGACTGACCCTTTCTCTTTATCCGGTGGTCTCCAACCCATCTACTTTCCTGACAACCCTCCCCAAGTCCCACCCCAGACACACAGGGAGGAATCCAGGGCGGCAGCAGGGGTCAGGTGGTCAGTCGGGGGAGGAGGCTGCATCTGCTGGAGAGACGCACAGACAGAGAAGGACACACGGACACGGAGGCAAGGACATAGGGATGCAAGCTCCCCCCCCACCACCACATGGCTTGCACACCTCACCCAGGCACTTGTCTGTCAGCCATTTCACTCCTCCTCCTCCCTGCCCTCATGTGTGTACCCCCCAGATTAGGGGCTGCCCAAACTCTGCAGCCCCAGGTCGGTCACTGCAGATCACCCTTATCCAGGCTTGGAAGGAGAGAGAGGTCATCTCACGTACATCCCATAGCCTGTATCTATCTCCATTGGACCAGGGGAACCTGGAAGCGGAGGGGGTCTTCAGTGCTCCCTAGACACCCTAATGTAGCTCTCAGACACACCCAGGCAGGTTGCGGGATTTTAGATGGGGGGGAGGGGGCACAGATGGCTGCAGACCCTGCTGCTAGATGGAGCCTGGAGCACGCGCACAGGCACTCACCCTCAAGCAATCACACTCATACAGCGGGCACACAAGCAACCGCACAAGGTCAAACCGAGATGCTAAAGGCCAGCCCCCGCCCCCGTGGATAAAGCCACCAACATGCGCCACAGACCCTCTCCGACTCAGTAACCCGCTCTCCCAGACCACCATCACATAAACTGGTCAGGCTAGCCGGCTCGCGGGTCCCTGCAGACTCGGGCCCAGAGCTCAGGAATGCGGGATCCCTCCAAACTCCCGCACACCCCAATGTCACTGGACCCACAATGTCACACACACATACGCACGCAGTGCCCTGCCGACCCCTGCACCTACCCCCATCTTGGCGGCTCCGTGGGAAGAGCAGATGGGCTGGTGAGCGGTGGCCGCAGGGCGGGCTCAGGCGCGGGCTCGGGCTGGTGGGCCTCTGCAGCGCCCGCGCCGCGGTGGGAGCGTGTGTCTGTCGGTCCGTGGGTCCCACCGCACAGAGGCTGCGGCGGCCCGGGCCTCCGCCTCCTCATATGCCCGCGCCCGCGGGGGGAGGCGGCTCCGGCCAATCAGGAGCGGCTCTGAGTTGACGGACAGCCCGAGGCCCGGCCCCCGGTACTGCAGCTGTACTCCCCCTCCCCCTCCACCGCTCCAACCTTGTCTCTGCAAAGTGTGTCTGAGCACAGTAGGGGGTGGGGATCCCGGACACCCCACGGTGGGTGGTGGACCTAGAGACCCCCCTCAATGCACGGAGGGACCTCAGGGATGGACGTTCTGAGGGAGGAAGCACCCTGAAAACTGTCTCTTTCTGGGAGTGGGGTGGACACAGGGTAGGAGGAAAGCCCCGCTGAACTGCAGTAATACAGAGCCCCAGAGCACCACCATTTTGCAACATGTAGGGGGACCCCAGGAGTCTGTGCTGGACGCTGTTCAGGAAGAAGATATTGCAGGAGGGGAGGCTGGTGGAGAAATAGACAATAAGGGAAGCTCCCGAATTGAGGAGGGATGCTGCAGGAGGGAGCCCCAGGACCCTGCTCACTGTGTCCCCACCCTGGATGAGCTACCCAATGAGATACCACCACACACGTTCACAGAAGAACACACCAGGAGGCCCCAGAATTCCCCCACATCACTTTTAGGCACTACCATCACCTCCACATACATCACCACAGGCTCACAACCATATCCCAGTGACACCTTCCTCACAACACCACTATCCATCAACCAAAGGCTTAAAAACTGGTAGGAGGGGAATCCACGAAGAGCACACAGCTCTCACACCCACCACAGAACCACAGTCACGATCCGATGAGGAAGTACTATGGACAGCCCACGCCCTCAGAACACCACCTCTCAGATTCACAGCACACACTGCACCACAATTGACCTTGCAGCATCTTACACGGAGAACCAACAGATTCCTGCACTTAGCACCATTGCTCATGCATTGGACCCACATTCCCTCCAGATACCTCCCTGGTCAGTGTTGCACGTATATGCCATCAAACACACCTGCACCAACACTGTTCCCCAGGGTATCAGTATACTGTGAGAAAAGGTTCACGGTCCTAACTGGACAAATACTTGATGCGAATGATGCAAATAATGTGCACAGATTCACACTTAACACAGTCATTCAGAACTAAGCTATGGGACACCATCCCACACTTCTCACACATCACACATTACTCAACTGTCATGCAGAACTTTGTTGCACCTCCAAACACATCCCAACATCCCTACCCACACCCCACACCCACATGACAGTGTGTGTATACAGGCACATGCCCACACGCAGATACCTTCCCATACCCCAGGCCTGCAACACACACACACAACACCCATTAGTCTCCATACTGAAGACTCTGGAGTCAGAGCCTCTGATTCCCACCCTGATACCTATACTTTGCTCATGAGGAACCTTCCAGACTTTCCCTGAGGATGCTGAAGGGATGGGGAAAGAGAGAACCTTGAGGTCCTGCCCCAGATAGGTTTTCTGTCAGGAAGATGCACTATTACCAGTGTGTGTGTGTGTGTGTGTGTGTGTGTGTGTGTGTGTGTGGAAATCTACTGGAATCTCAGCACAAAAATTGAGCTTAGGTCAATTCCTTTTCAATACACCTTTATTGGTACAATGCTTAGTGGCATGTCCCTATATGGCACGACCTCTTTCATGGCGTGACACTACAATAATGAAGGCATAGGTTTTATATACCTCAAACAAGCCAGGCCCCTGACAAGGCCATAGGGGTGGATGTTCTTGGTTGCTAGGTGACTAAGTAAACAATGAAAGGGACCTTGCCTCTCTGATCTGCTAAAGCACCTTGCCTAGGAGAGATTTTGTGAAGGCTTAATTTGCATCCTTAAACCTTCAAGTTAAGATCTTGGAGTTAATGAATCCAGGTGCAAGAAAGCCTTTGAAATCATTTTGGGTTAGTTAGCTCTGGATAGCTCTCTTATCAGTAGGGTGAGTTATCTTGTCTGTGGCTGCCTTGGATACCTGAGAAAAGTTTCAAATGTTACTATGTTCCAGGGCTAATTCCACCCGGATGTTTACTATCAAGGGTAACCAACTGCATGGAAGGCAGACAGAAAGTCTGCTCTGGGCAGGGGTGTCAAAGGCTTGGAAGAGCTTGTCTGTGTGACTGCAGAGGTAGGGTGACATATCCTTATGCCCTCCAGGTTTGGGGGAGGTTGTGTCCAACAAATGAAAGATCATACTGCTAAAGATTCCTGAGATTTAAATTCCAAGGAAGTAACAGATGGAGGGGGCTGCCTTCACACACAGAAATCCTCTGTAGGAACCGGGTAGGCACATTCAAAAGCAATTACCACCAAAACTCCTTGAGCATTTTGGCTTTTCCTCCATCAGAGGCTCTGAAGGGTCAGCCTTGTCCAAGTCAAACAGTTCACACTCCATATCTCTGTAGCTCCCAGCAGGCAGGAGCTGGGAGTGAGCCTGGTGTGTGGGGTCAGGATTTGGTGCTTGGTAAGAGTAAAATGATCTGCTGGGCATGGTGGTGCATGCCTTTAATCCCAGCACTGGGGAAGCAGAGGCTGGTGGATCTCTATGAGTTCAAGGACAGCCAGGGATACATAAAAAAAAAAAAAAAAAAAGGTAGGGGACTAAGATTATTCTGGCTGAAAAGGGACATTGGAAAGGTTGAAAACCAGGCGGGGGAACACAGAGAGATGGCCTTGGGCAGGAATAGATAGAGCCACAGTAAAAGGAAGGGAGGGGGCTTCTCCTCCTAGAGTTTCATCACAATCCTGTTCTCTAGCCTGTTTCCATCTCTCCTGCTGTCCCTTGTTGCCATGGTAACAGGGAGGCTGACTGCAGCAAAGGAGGTTGGGCCTGCAGATCAGGCTTGTTGCCATGGAGATGAGAAGAAGGCGGAGGAGCAGCCCCATCTTTCAACTCAGGTGCATTGCTCTCAGATACCCCTTCCTCAGATCTGTTCCTTATCTCTAGGGTGTAAGGATGGTCAGCAACATTTACCCATTTGTCTCTTCCTTTCTCCCAACATGTAAACCTGGAGGTCTGTGGCTGGTCCACAGGGATTAGAGAGTCAGGGAAGGTAGGGGAGGGGGGTCCTAGATCCCAGGAGATACATGCTCCTCCTTCTAGCCAGGCTGGGGGTGGTCAGAGATCCCACTCCACATCCCAACCCAGAAACAGGCTCCCTCACGTAATTCCTCCTCAGACACCAGCCTGGCTAGACTGAGATTGATGCATCATGCTCCCAGTGCTCTGCAGAAGTAGATGGTGAGGGAAGACTTCTGAAGGTCACTGGAACGAAGAGCTCATAGGGAGACGTGGAAGGAGAAAAATAGACAAAAGCTACCCCAGAGCCAGAGAAAATTACAGACACGAGATAGGAGAACAGATCTGCAAAGACAGAAATGTAAAAACAAACCAGAAAGACTGTAGCAGACATGTTCAGTGAGGGTAACAGAGACTCGGGAAGCCTTAGAGAGCTGGGCAGAGGTCAGGTTTGCCAAACGTGGAGTCTTAGAGATAAAACGGGGAGAGACTCGGTGGGTTTGGAAATGAGGACAGATCCTAGAGGAGGTGCAGTCTCGTGTGCTATAGGGACAGAAGAGGGAAGCCAGAAAATTCCGCAATGATAGCCACTTCACCAGCATCCAGCCCCAGGGCAGTGTGATTGATCAGTCTCTTAGAGAGATGACCAAGTGGAGGCTGAGCATACAGCGCCAAGCAGCCTGGCATGGAGGTGCGGGGTGGGGCGGGGGTCTCTTGGGGGCCTGGCCTTCTGCCTGGGGATCATGGAAGAGGGTTGGGCAAACCCTGGGCTGCTGCGCACCGGGGTGCTGAAGTGGACAGCTCCCGAGTTCTGCAGAGGCTGAAGGGCTGCGGGCCCAGCTTGTGTCCTCAACTCCGGGGTTCTTAATCTTGTTCTCTTTCTTTATGGTTTGGGACCTCTTCGGTCTTCCTTTAGCTCCCCATGACTTCCCGTCTGTCACCTCAACTCCCTGTGCCCTTTACCCCTTTCCACACCCCCACTCCGGCTGTGTCCCCTCCTGCATGCAATGTCTCTGCCTCTATGAATCTCTCCCTCTTCTCGCCTCTCTTTCTCACCCATTCTGTCCTCAAGATTTTTTTTTTCCTCTTCCCTAACCGTCTGCTTCTCCCCCACCCCCGCAGCATCTCTCTCTGCTGCTCGGCCTCGATCTGGCTCAGGCTGAGTGACCTTCAATCGTCCTTTTCCCACGGAAACCTCCAGTGGGGAGGCAGGCGGAGACAGAAGACAGACCCACCCTTCTTCCTGCTCAACCCAGACTCCTTCCCCCTCTCCTCAATTCTCCTTTTGAGGGCTTGAAAGAGACATAGCTTCAAGGGTCAGACACTCTTGAAGGTGGCTTCCCGGGGGTCACATATGCAACCCCCAAGTTCTCAGTTCACTGTAGCCCAGCCCCGCACTGTAGATGTCAACCCCGGCTTTAACACGAACAGTTCCCAGGCTTTCCCATCCCCCAGACCCATCTGCTTTCATTCTTTCCGTGTCTCCGCCCTTCCAGATCCTGCATCGCTCCATCTGTCTCAGGGTCCCTGTAGCAGCCTCCTTCTGTCCTGAGAGAAGGTCAACGGAGAGGGGGCCCCCGGCTTCTGGGATCTGAGCTGATCTGCATGCTGCGTGCATTGCCCAAGGTGACGAGTGTGTAAATCTGATCTCCGAAGACTCCCAGGGTCTAAGAAAATTGCAGGTTGACCTCCCACCCCCCAGGAAATGAAACCCACACATCCCGAGTTCTGGGGTTTTGTTCTTTTTTTATTCCAACAGGGACTGAGATGTGGCAGAGGGGGAGGTATAGGGGCCCAACTGACCCGCTCCCTGGGGGCGTCTCATAGAAATTCTGAGGTTTCTCCCCCCAAAAAAGAGAGAAAGAGAAGAGAGGAGGGGCACCAGGGGACACCCACATGTCCAGAGGCCCTCCCCACCTCCAGAAGTGTGGAGAGCCATGTCAAGTCTTGGGGCGTCTGAGCAGTCCTCCCCGCGGACCGCTTTCCAACTCCGGGAGCGGCCCCCACAGTCCCCAGCCCTTGGAGTCCTCGGGTCTCTGCGCTCCTCCCGCCCTGGGCGCGGGATGGAAAGCCGGCGTCCAGGACATCCTCGCTCGAGTCCACTAGGAGGCGCAGGCCGGCTCCGGAGCCGGGTTCGGAATTCAACAGGAACTGAAGGCAAAATCGCGGCTCCTGTCCACTCGGGGCGCATCGCGTCCCTGCAGTCTGTGTTGGGGCGCACGCCTGGGGGGCCCCCGTCCATGGTCATTCGTGCTCAGTCAGCTCGCGGGGTCCGGTGGGGCCTGGCCGCGGCCGGGGAGGGCTGGTGGCTTCAGCTGGAGTGCCCAGGCCACGTGGGGGCGCCCCAGCCCCGGAAGCCCGCAGCGCCTGGATGCGTCTGCACTCTTGGCAGACGCGCACGTGCGTGCAGGGCGTAGGAGCCGCGGGCCGGGGTCCCCCGGGAGGCCCGGGATCGTCCAGGAGGCGCTGCGGACCCCCGTGCCCTCCCGCGTCCCCGCCCGCGCCGGCCGAGTAGAGCTTGCCGTTGCTGAGTCGCATCTCTCGGACCGCGCGCAGCGACAGCAGGGCCCGACTCGGGCCTCCCGGGCGCCGGCGCCGGCGGGAACGCGAGGTCTTGCGGCAAGACACGGCGTGGCGCAGCTCCTGCAGCATCTCCTGGCACACCGACACCTGGGGGCGGCAGGACCGTCACCAAGTGCGCACGCCATGCCCTTCATCCACCCCATCTCCTTTCCACACCTTTGTAGGCTCCTCTCCTCCCCACCCCGTCCTCACCTCCCAACTCTGTTCCCTTAGCCAACGCTAGTGTTTTCTGTACCTCACCTCCCTTTTTCGGCTCCATCTTTCCTTGGGTTTGTCCCTGAACCTGCCTTTCACTTTGATTCCTGTCTTTCCACAAAATATTTTCTGACAGCCCCTACCCCTCGCTCCCATTTCTGCCCCACATTATTGCAAGGCATATTTACTGAGTGCCAGGCACTGATCTGGGCACCCTGAGTCACAGCAAAGAATGATGATGATGATGATAATAAAAACAAGCTCCTGGTCCTTGAGGTGTAGGTCGGTGGTAGAGGGCTTACCCAATCAATATGTGTAAGGTTCTGGGTTCCGTCCCCAGTAATGGGGGGAGGGGGAGAGCATGCACCCAGCCCTCCTCCAGTATGCAGAGATACAAAACAACAAATTTAAACATGTACATTCTGTCAGATAAGTGTTTGGGAGAGAAATAAAGTAGAGACAGTGTAGATGGGCAGGATGCTGACTTCTGTGACAGAGCAGGCCTCAGTGAGATCTCTATGTGAAGGATGGATGGGTGAGCCTCATGATGAAGACCTGGGGGCATGGGTGGGGGTGGGAATTGAAGACAGGGAAGAAATAAGGCCAGAGGGTGGGGACCAGCTGGGAAAGGCCATTGGTAAACAAAGCTCTTGGTTCACTCCAGGGCCCAACAGGACTCTGTAGGGGGCTGAAGGCTGAAGGCTTTCTTAGGAAGAGCAAGGATGAGCAGGGAGCCCTGTAGGGAGGCTGTGGGCACAGTCTCTGCTGGAGCAGAGGGATAGATGATGCCCACACTTGGCCTGAACAACTGGGGACATGGCTCTGCCTTTCGAAGAGGGAGAATGGAAGCTGGGCATTACGTTTAATTACTGGACATCCAAATGGGACAGACACCATTACAGACTCCGGGTGTGCTGGCACATGGCTTGGGAAGCTGAGACCGGAGGCTGGCTACAGTGAGTTCAAGGACAACAGGGGTTACATAACAAGACTTTGTCTCCAAGAACCAAGCCGGGGTTAGTGAGATGGCACTGCCACTGAGGCTGGTAACCCAAGTTCCATCTCTGGCCCCCACATGGTGGAGGGAGAGAATGGACGCCCCAAAGTTGACCTTTGACCTTCATACTCTCATCCAAACTCACTCACAAATTATAAATAAAGGCAAAACCGAAACCAAACAATCTTGGGCTGGCCGGGGAGGGGGTGCACTTGAGAGTTATGGCATCTCATGTCTGTGGCCCGCCCCCTTGGCAGTCCTGTGGCCCTCCCCAACATCCCATCAGGACTGCACTGAGTGAGCGGATGCGACCAGAATTTTCCATTCCTCTCTAGCTTTGCTCTCTCTTGGATCTCTTGCTCTGGGGGGGTGTGTGTGCTGCTGAGGCAGAGGCACATAAGTAACCCTGCTGAGAAGCCCTCCTTTGAGGAACTCAGAGGACTCTGCCAGCTACCACTACGTGTACTTGTCAAGCTTTTAATCCCTGTCTCAGGGTGTTTGATGTCCCAGGATCTTATGGGCTGCTGCAAGGCGCCTTCTCAGAATCAGCCATGTTTTAAGAGAGCAGAGAGCTGAGCGACCTTTCACAACAAACCAAACAGTTGTGGAACTAGAGAGTCCTGGGACTGCAGACCACTGAGGGAGGAGGATTTGCAAGTTTAAGGCCATCCTGGGCTAAGGGATGAATTCAAGGCCAGACAGGACAACTTAATAAGCCCCTGTCTTAAAATAAAACGCTAAAATAGGGCTGAGGACACAGCTCATTGCTATAACACTTGCCTAGAAACCACCAGGGAAGGGCTTAGTGGTAGAATACTCGTCTGTCATGCATGAGGCAGGCCTTGTACCTCATGCCCTATCCTCAGTACCACAGATAAAAAAGCCAGCTCCCATGTTCCAAGCCCACCAACATGATCAAACAGGCCAGTCCCTCCTCCACTGTCCTTTCTCACCTCCTCGATTCTCTGTTCTCTTCTGCTACATTTATCCTTTGCCTTTTCCAGGGAAACTATAACGAAGACTGACCAGGCCACTTCTCAGCCTGCCTCCCTCTACGGACATGCCACTCCCCCCAGGGACCATAAGGAATAAGGACCGCCTATCAATAGCACAGTTTTAGATGGGTATGATGGGGTACTCCCGCAACTTGAGAGGCTGAGGCAAAATACGGCAATCCTCCTGCCTCAGCTTCTCAAGTGCTAGGACTATAAAGCCACTATGCTTGGTCTGTCTGTCTGTCTGTCTGTCTCTTAAACACGATGTCATGTGGCTCAAGCTGTGCCTGAATTCACTATGTAGATGAGAACAGTCTTCAATGGCTGATCTCTATGCCAATCCACACGCCTGCGCCTGCCTCCTGAGTCCAGGGCCACACCAGCTCTTTGTTTTGTTTTTCAGTACCCTGCCTCCAAGTCCCTGTCACCCACAGCTTTGGGCCCTTCATGTCCCTGAAGTCTCTCCTGCTCCACCCTCAAGCACAGTCCTCACCTCCTCGGACTCGGCTGACCTCCGAGTGGACCAGATGAATTCCATGACCGCCACGAAGACGGCGATGATGAGACCACAGATGAGCACGACAAAAATACCTCCAATATTCTCCATGCCCAAACCTGAAAGATGAGGACACCCAGGGTATGGGCAGTGTGGGCCCAAGGGGTTTCTGGGAAAGAGCAAGGCACGGAGGTGGGGAGGATGGGGGATGGCTGACCTTTTGCCCTGTGGTCCTCCTCCTTAGGGCACCGGCCGCCCTCCCACCATTTCCGCTTCAGGATCTCCAGCCTGTTGTTTTCTTGGAGCTGCAGAATGGCCAGCGTGATCTCATCCCGAAATGGGGAGCCTGGCCGGGCACATGAGGGGATGGCCGTGGGCCCCACAACCCCAAACCTCACCTGCCCCGTCAACTCTCCCAGCTTCTACCAGATCTCATAATGCAATAGCCAAGAGAGAGGTCAGGCCTCTTCCAGCCAATTCCAACTAGGACAGGGTTCTGTCATGGGGTGCCATTTCTTGGAGCCCTGCTCAAGGCTCACCCAGCCCAGCCATACTGGCCTCCTGACAAGCCCCCATATTTCTAGACAAAGCCCTATTTTTTGGGCTTTGCTTACCTGCAACACCCTTTCTCTCCCCTCCCTCGGGTCTCTGCTTTCACACTGGTTCCTCAGCAGTCACCTTTGGCCACTTTATTCAAAATGGCATGAGGTCCCCCACACCCTGTCAATCTCTTCCACTACATCTGCTCACAGCCCTTTTCACTGCTGCCATAGGACATGGCTCTGTCTATGGCCTAATATGTCTATGCCTGGCATTACAGCAGTCGACTGAGCGGATCCCCATCCCCACCCTCAGCCCTGCTTCTGATCTGCCTCCTCCCCTTCATGTGCTCCCCTTGGGCTCTCTATTCCGAAGCTCCTACTGAATGCCAGGCAGTAGAGAGATACAGAGATGATAAATGCTGCGTGGGTGCCCAGGGGCCAGATTCTGGGCCAATAGAGTAAGTACCCAGGTCTCACCGTTTGAGAAAACATTACCAAAGTTTGGAGGTACACTAGTGTTTGGGTTTCTAGCACTGAGCACTGACTCTGAAATATAAACTGTTCCCTTGGCTCCTTCCTGCTCTTTCTTTTTTTTTTTTAAACTTTATTCATTTATTTATTTGCCTTGGTGTTTGCCTGGAACTGGAACTACAGACACTTGTTAGCTGCCATGTGGGTGCTGGGAATCGAACCCGGGTCCTCTGGAAGAGCAGATGGTGCTCTTAACCGCTGAGCCATCTCTCCAGCCCCCTTCCTGCTCTTTCTAAGTAGCTGCTCTGAGCTAGGGTGTACAAATGGTGTCGAGAATATGGAGTGAAGAAAACCAGGTCTTAGCTGAGCATGCTGGCACAGCTGGGCACGGTGGGACATGTACCACATGTTCCTAGTATGTGGAAAGTGGAAGATAGAGCATCAAAAGGTTAAGGTCATCCTCATCTACAACCTGACCTACCTGCGGGTGAGACCTTGTCACAAAGACCTAAAAAACCAAACAAACCAAAATCTCGCTCCTAAGGTCACTATACCCCCAAGGCTGGAGCCTGCACCTGTCCAGGGCCACAGGCGCGGCTGCTTGTCTTATGGAGGGCTTAGGATGTTCCTGGGTACATCCTGGTTAGTATGCCCCCACGTCCACTGCTCATACCCAGCGGCATGCCGATGCCATAGCCCTTGGTGTCGAGGAGGCCCCCTATCTGGGTGAGGTTGCAATTGAGGCGCCGGTGGTACTCATTCATGGTGGATTCCAGCAGGAAGGCATAGCGGGAGTTGAGGACTCGGGCGATTCCTTCCTCTGTGCTCTTGACGAACACGCTAGGCTGTTTCGATTGCATGTAGTTCCACATCCGCTGGTATGTCTGGTACCGCGAGTTCTTGGCAGAGAGAGTATGAAGGAAGGTGGGTGAGGGCCATTGTGATGGGTTCCCTTGAGCCCTGTCTACACACACACACACACACACACACACACACACACACACACACACACGCACGCACGCACTCACGTATGCACCTTGTAGCCCTCCTGACAACTCACGCTACTTGGCCCAACCCTCCCAGCAGCCTCCTTGACCGTACTCTGCCTGTACTGCTCAGTACCAACTCACATTAGATCCCCGTCTGTTTCCATTCACCAGGTGAGCCAGGCTCTCCAGCCAGGTCGAGCATCTCAGTCTGGGAGGATTGAGGGGTGACCCACCTGGAAGAAGGTCATGGTGGAGCCGGCATGGATAGTGCCGTACTCAATGTTGGTCTGATCTGCCAGGTCATCGGCTGACTCCACGGGTACCTCCATGCGCTGCACCGTGAGGAAGGCAGCCAGGTTGGCCGTGTAGGAGGAGATGATGATCAAAGTGAAGGCCCACCTGAGGGTCAGGAAGCATGAGCTACAAGCTGGAGCCATCCTTCACCTTGACTTGTAAGCATATGCCCTGCCTGCCCGCCCCCCCCCCGAAATACATTCTCAATGTGAGCAGCTAAAAAAAGCTGGACAGAATAGAGAAAATCTTTAACAGTACAAGAGATTAGAACTAGGGTTTCAAGTATGCTAGGCAAGTGTTCTACCACTGAGCCACACCCTAGCCCCTCACTAGGGGATTCTAGGCAGGGCCTCTACCACTGAGCCACACCCCAGCCCCTCACTGAGGATTCTAGGCAGGGGCTCCACCACTAAGCCACACCCCAGCCCCTCACTGGGGGATTCTAGGCAGGGGCTCTACCACTGAGTCACACCCCAGCCCCTCACTGGGGGATTCTAGGCAGGGGCTCTACCACTGAGCCACACCCCAGCCCCTCACTGGGGGATTCTAGGCAGGGGCTCTACCACTGAGCCACACCCCAGCCCCTCACTGAGGATTCTAGGCAGGGGCTCTACCACTGAGCCACATCCCAGCCCCTCACTGGGGGATTCTAGGCAGGGGCTCTGCCACTTGGCTACATTCCTAGCTATTTTATGTATATATTTAAAACATATATCTATATGTACCTATATATCAGTATATGAATGTTCTGTATCATGTATGTAAGTACACCATGGTCATGCAGAAGGAGAGCCAGAAGAGGGAAATGGATTTCTGGAGCCAGAGTTACGGATGTTCTTGAGCCATCCAAGGTGTGTGCTAGGGACCAAACTCCGGATCTCAGCAAGAGGAGCCAGTGTTCTTAACCATAGAGCCATCTCTTCACTTCCTCTAGTTTGTTTATTTATCTATTGTTTATTTTTCGAGACGGGGTTTCTCTGTGTAGCCCTAGCTGTCCTGGAACTCCATCTGTAGACACTGAAATCACAGAGATCTGCTCTGCCTCCAAAATTCTGGGATTAAAGGCATGCATCACCATCACCTGGCCCCTCCTATATTTTAAATTTGAGATGGTATCTCATGATGCTGTGCAATGTGCTGGCTAGGCTTGAATTCAACATCTCTCTACCTCAGCCTCCTAAACAGCTGGGATTACAGGCCTGTGCTCCCAGGGCTAGCCTTTGGGCAAAAATATTTTAGGATGACTTAATAGGCTTCGTGGGGCTGTGACACCTGGTGAGTGTGGTTTTTATCTCAGCTATGTGGCTGTATTTAATCCATAAACTAAGCCACAGGGATGCAGCCTGGGCTTTCACAGGAGCAAAGATGACTGGATTTTGGAGACAGAACACTCAAAAGAAAGAGGCACATGAAGAGGGATCCCCAAAACACAGGGTTCACAGCAGACTTTTGCTAAATATCTGTGTATGTGCGTGCGTACGTGCGTGCGTGCGTGCGTGCGTGCGTGCATGCGTGTGTGTGTGTGTGTGTGTGTGTGTGTGTGTGTGTGTGTGTGTGGTGAGACCCCCATGAGGACAGATAAGCAATCCTCTAAATCAAAGAACAACCCCACAAGGTTCACACAGGGTGGGGATCTTGTGAGCTTCCTCCAAGCAGAGGTATTCAGTAGGTTCAATAATAAGCACATGAGAGGGTGGGAAGATGGTTCAGGGCTTCAGAGCACTGGCTGCTTTTCTAGAGGACTTGGGTTTGATTCCCAGCATCTACATGGCAGCTCACAACCATCTATGACTCCAGTTCCAGGGGATCTGACAGCCTCTTCTGCTCTCTCAGGGTTCTGGGCACAAAAGTTACAAGACACACAACAGTCAGGCAAAATAGCCACCACTCACATAGAACTTTACAGACGCACACATATGAAATGATGGGTAAGCTATAAACCACGTAAGCACTAGGAGTCCAAAGGCTATAGAGTAACGCTAACCTCAGAACAAGCACTGGGCCCAGGACCCAGAGATAAGGATGATATCAGAGGAGCAGCTAAAGAGAATACAACAGTCCCAGGCATAAGTGCCCATAATTACAGCTTCAAAACTCAGAGCAGGGCTAGCAAGACACAGCTCAGCTGGCCAAGGCATTCGCCACCAAGCCCAACGGCTTTCTGATTTCCAGTCCCGCATGGCAGGAAGAACTGACTCCCACAAGCTGTCCTGTGAGCTTCGTTATGCTCTGTGGGTTCTACAACTTCCACAGTAAATGAAAACTTGTTTTTTTTTCTGAGACAGGGCTTCTCTGTGTATTCCTGGCCATCCTGGAACTTGCTCTGTGGAGCAGGCTGACCTTGAACACTCAGAGATCCTCCTGCCTCTGCATCCTAAGTGCTGGGATTAAAGGTGTGAACAACCACCAACTGGCAATTAAGACAATTTTTAAAAAGTTATAAAGTCTCGAAGTTATAAAGCAAAAACTAGCTCTCCAGAGGAATGCTTGCCTACAATCTCTCAGTGAGAGGCTAGGGCATGGCTCAATAGTAGAGCCCCTGCCTAGAATCCCCCAGTGAGGGGCTGGGGTGTGGCTCAGTGGTAGAGCCCCTGCCTAGAATCCCCCAGTGAGGGGCTGGGGTGTGGCTCAGTGGTAGAGCCCTGCCTAGAATCCCCCAGTGAGGGG
>PVIH01021703.1:0-29029 GCA_004025045.1 Sigmodon hispidus | reverse complement strand
GGATGAAAAAGAAAAAATTCAGAGGGAAAGCTGAACACAAAGTAAATATATGTGTAGTAATCTTATTTGCATTATCACCCTTGATAAGTCATACTTATGATTTTTATCTTCTTCATAGTTATTGTTAACTTATCAGCATTTTAAATTCATTTTACTGTTTTTCTTGATAAATACAAAATAAATAAAGAAGAAAAAAAAGAATTACAGTTAGTCACACGTTCCAGAAGGTCGTTAAAGATTAGGTACATTATGTGGCCCATGAATCAGTATACAAAACTATAAAATAACAATGTACATTAAATACATGTACAGATATATCTGAGAAACCTGTATAGGAATGCATACTAAATATGCTTAGAATAATAGTGGTAAAGATGTAAAGTTAGATCCGTCCAAATTGATTGT
The DNA here is from genome assembly GCA_004025045.1 of Sigmodon hispidus. NCBI lineage: Eukaryota > Metazoa > Chordata > Mammalia > Rodentia > Cricetidae > Sigmodon > Sigmodon hispidus. Next base: position 28,624 of record PVIH01021703.1, on the reverse strand, counting down.
TATAAAATTGAGCCCATAATTCAGAGATGCTACATTTAATGTAGTAATATTGGAGTAAAAGAGCTCTAACCCTTTGATTAGATTTTTGGCTGAAACATTAGACCAAAGGCAGTGCAGAGTGAACTGAAAATACCTTGGTTCAGTTTAGAGGAAGATTCAGAGGCTAAGAGTTATAAAATTTTAGAGAGAATTTGTTCTTTGAGCATTTTCACTTACACTTGTGAGTCCAGAGACATCATTACATGAGTAATAAGTTGGTGAGAGGAGCCTTGGCTTCCTTGAAAAGCTTTGTAATTATTTCCAGTAAGCCAGACCTTCCTGGTGGCATCTTTGCTTAACAGATACTGAGATGTGAAGAGCCAAGTGGTTGTACTCAGTTTCCAAAGCATAGCTGTTATGATGGAGAAAAGAACTGAGGCAATGACCAGACACCCTAACTCTAGCAGATACTAGCTGTTGATCGTGTTTCTAAAAATGAAACACACAAGAAGTCTACTAAATTTCCAGCTGATCTATTTATGCAGAAAATCTCTTAGTAAAATAAACAAGTCTAAGGTGAATCATAAAAGCAGAAGTTGGGGCTTCTCAGTTAATTTTCAATCTTTAGCTAATTCACATTCTCAATGAAAGGAAGAATGAGATCCCTTTAAAATTAATCTTTGCATACTGCCAAAAGAATTATACTGTTAATCTCTCCCTCAAATTTCTCCCAAAAGGATCTATGATTTTTTTTTTACCAAGGCAATTTCATTACCAAATGGGAACTAATGAGGCTTTACGAAGTCTAACTCTATATTCATTTCAATAGACCCAAAATATGGTTGTGAGGCCATAATCAGTCTACTACTCCTAGTGGCAACTTATAAAGTTCTGGCAATCAATGGAATTGTAGTTTAAGTTCATTTATAATCGATTCAGTGGGTTCCCAAACACATCCTGTGGTACTTTCCCAGTTTAGGAAGACATGGTTAGAGTCAATGATTTGGAAGCTGGAAAAATATCCACATTCATTTCATAACTTGTTCAATAAGAACTAATATTGTGGGAAGGGCTAAGAAAACACTTTTCTTAGGCTATTAGTAAACCAAAATCAAGACTGCATTCATGGAGTGATGGCAGTAATTAGAGTTACCACCAAGGTCACAAAAGATGCAAAGTGATGATTCTCATTGTATCCACATTCAAATTATCTAATTGACCTGTTCAAAAGATAGATGCATTTTTGGAGAATATATTTGTAAATTTAACCAAGTGTCAAAGTAAAGTAAAGATACTATGCAATCAGGCACGCCATTATTTCTTGACCTAATTAACACATCTTTGATACTGGTAATTTCTGAAATTGTTTTTACAATGTAACTTTGAAAAAGAATCTCATATGAAGGCTTTTGCCACTGTAAAAATCTATCTATCCATCTGCAAATTGATACCTCAAATGTATCAACACTGTAGTCCATTGTTAGTTCACAAGGACTCAATCATCTTTCCCTTCTGTAGGATACCATATTGTTGATATTAGAATGATAGATCTAGTAGGTAATAAATACCAAATACTCTAGACTTACTGGTAAGAGATTTGCATGTGAGAAGGTGGGAGTTTCTAGGCACTTGTCAAGATATACCCTTCATAGTGAGGTATAATTTGTTTCTTCTGGTCCCTCCTACAACCATAAGAGAACAATGAACCAGTTGGCTTCTTTGGATTTTGAAAGAAACATAGTTCTTCCTTGATATTATTGATATTACTTGAGGCCATTTCCAAGTGACTTAAAGAAGATGCCATTATAGAATGGGATGAAAGTCAGAAGAAGGGTCTATGTCAGGTTAAAAAACTGCTTTACCACTTGAACAAATGGTCTGACAGACTCAATGGTTTTTCAAGTGATGATAGCTTATAGAGATAATCTTCAGACCTTGCCACATCCCTATCACTGAATAACCTTGCAGATCCTTTAGACTTTGTTTCAGAAGCCTGACACCCTCTGAAGATTACTGTTATCCTTTTGCAAAGCATATATTAGACTGATACTGTGCTTTAGTAGAGTCTAAATTCTTAATTATGGGCCACGTTACCATGAGACTTGAACTACTTCTTATAGCCATGGATGTTCCATCAATACATATGAACACATGCAGCAGCACTCTATTATCAAAGAAGCACTATGTCAATGGGGTTAACCAAGCTTTGAAGGTGCAGCTACATGAATAAATGGGTTTACTGTGCATGACTTTATTTCTACTACAATGTCTACTTCTTCCTATATTATAGTGGTGATTTTTTTGCAAATTCCCTTTGATCAGCTGACAGAGGAGGGAATGATGGGCCACACTTATACCTACATACACTGGTGTTGTAATACAGTGATGAAGAACGATCCCTCCAGAATATCTAGTAGGGCCCTTAGTTTTTCATTTGGTTTAAAATAGAAACAGCTAAGAATATGATCATTTACAAATTATTTGTCAACTGTGATCAATAATTTGGCTGATGGTTAGTGACATAAAAAGAACATGATTAAAATTGATGGTAAGAAAATTTTGGGAAGATGGATAAGGGTAGACCTCTCTGAATGGGAGAAACATCCCATATATATTCATTTTCCCATGTGAATATTCACCAATGAATGACTTACAAGGTAACAATTTTATTATTAAGTATCTGGAAGACTTATTCTGTGAATGGCAGATGGATTATTTCTATATTTGTTACTGTCAGTGTATAAGGGCCTCATCAGCAAAGTGACTATGAAGGTAAGGATGGAGTTTATGAATATGCAGCATGGATTGTGGCAATGTATCAGATAAAGCTTCTGAAGATCAGAGAACAGAGCCAACCACAGAGTTAACCATAGAAGTCAAGCAGTGGTGACACACACCTTTAATTCTAGCACTCAGAAGGCAGAGGCAGAGATCCATTTGGGATCTCTGTAAATTTAAGGCCACATTGGGCTACAGGAGATTAATCCAGTCAAGGCGAGAAACAGAACCAGGCAGTGATGGCACACCTTTAATCTCAGCACTGGGAAGGTTGAGACAGGAAGTGATATAGCTGGACAGAGAAAGGAAGATAAGGTGGCAGGAAACAAGAGTTCTGCCCTTCCAGTTTGGCCTGCACTTTGCTTCCCCTTTTCAGTCTAAGGATTCAAGGAGACAGGACCTACTCATTTCTGCCTAATGATTCATTAGTGGTGAGAAGTGGCAGTGGCTTGTTCCTCTGTCTCTCAGATCTTCCAGCTTTACCTCAATATCTGGCTCCAGATTTTTAGTAATACCAATTAAGATCCATGTCATCATGGACTTCTACTCACCACAGCTGTCCTCGATATAATCACTGCTAAATGACAAATATCTCAGCAGCTGAAAAAAATACTGATCACCAGTACAGTGCCACTTTTTCACCTGATTGGTTGGTGCTTGATAGCAATTTGATTACACAGAACACTTCCATCTGGGAGTAAATAGTACTCTTGTGAAAATACATGGGATACATATATGCCATCTACATGGAATGCCTCTACTAGAATTACCCTACGGCTTTTAGGTGACTTATCTACTGGCACTTATTCCATACAGCACAAATTATAATCAACGCACTCACTTTGTAAAAAATGCCTTTAAATTCAGACTCAGACTGGAACTTCCCCTATTGATTTTCCTGCTTCTCACAATGGAAGTACTCTGGTTCAGCTGGGTGTTTACTTAATTAACTGTAGGTCTTGGGGATTTTCAGCTTCTATCATCACAAAAGCCCATTCCTTATAATAAATAATGTCTCTAGGGCTGGAGATATAGCTCAATGGTACAGTGTCTACCTAGCAGGGGCAGAACTCTGTGTTCAATAACCAAGACTCTTAAATAAATAGATAATGACCACAATCAAATCATGTGTGTGTGTCCTAATGTTTGTCTGGAGAACTGTAATTAGTAAAATAAGATTATGTATTTTACAAACGAAGAATAAAAATAAAATATTTTAATACTTAAAATTGCACTTTTGTCAAAATCAGTTTGAAATATCTGTTGTAGTAGGTTTTTCCCGAGCCCGTTTGAGCCCGGGAGGTTTGGAACCTGCCCGGCCCGTGGCACGTGCAGCTTTTGTCCCCCAAAGAAATGAATCAGAGGTTTATATTACTTCATACTGATTGGCCCATGTCTCAAGCACATTACTAGCTAGCTCTTTCATCTTAATTCAACCCATTTCCAATAATCTACCCACCACGTGGCTAGACCCATGGCTCACCTGTGTTCCTTACATGCTTCTTCTTCAGGGGAAAGATGGAGACTGGCTAACTCTACCCTTCTCCTTCTACCTGCCTGTGCTCTGACTCTCCACCCACTTCTACGGTGCTCTACACAGGCCAAATCAGTTACTTTATTTACATCATACAGGAAACATTCCAGCACAAATATCCTTTCTGAAATCTGGGGGGGGGGGGGAATCATTAGAATTAATGGAATAACTTTCAAGAAAATAACTCATTGCTAAAATGAAACTCTTTTGTGAGTTAGTATTTCAATAGAAAAAAACAAAGCTATCAAAAAGCAAAACTAAATGAAGAGTCATTATGTGATCATAAATTAGTAACTTGAAGCATAATTCACATGATGAAGAAGCTTTGCATACACTATTTTATATTAAACTTTACACTACTGTTTGAAAAAAAGATAAAGAATAGTGTGGATTTTTTTTTTGGTAGGACAAATGTTCTTTAGAAAAAACTTAAAGTTTGTTGAAACAATAAACTGAAATAAATAGTCTTTAGTAGCTTTGCAATAAAAAATTATAGTTCTAAAAGCATATGATAATTACCAAGCTGGACCAGATCAATGGGATGCCATCTGTGAGATGAGAGATTACATATACAACACTCATAGTGCTGTCTTCTAGTTTTCAGTTAAGTATGTAGCAAACAAAACAAAACAAACAAGAAACCCTCGGGATTCCCAGTGTGCTATGTGGGCTTCAGTTCTACCTGCTGTAAGCCTTGTTTCTAGTGGAGTGAAACTCCACAAAGCTATGGGTGGGTGTGGATGCTGATGGACATCTGCATGTACAGCCTCATTTCTTTTTTTTTTCATTTTCAATAATCTAGTCAGACTTTTATTCATGTTATGAATAAGAACTATATTTATGTATCAATTTCATTAGCAAGAAAAGTCACATTTTACCCTTTTTAAAGTAGAAAGGACTTTTTAAAAACCATTTTGGCTAATCAGCTTCAGAACTGAGCTTACAAAAATTCTCTTAATTTAATCTGCATTTATTTTATTTTTTTTATTATTATTACAAACAAAGAAGTCACACTTTCTAACCTTGTATATCCTTATTCAAGGTCCTTTCCCCCTCCCAACACATCAGGTCATTCTCTCTACTCCACAACCCCCCCACCCCCCACCCCCCTTACCCCCGCAGCCGGCAGGTGGTTCCAAGGTCCCACTGTCCCAATATTGCTTGGTTCAGTCTCCACTCCTGGCAGATCCAGTTTTCTCCCCGCAACCTCAAGACTGTTTCAACAGCCTCATTTCTTTAACGGTTTTCAGCTGTGAAAATATGTGATATGTGGGAGTTCTCCCAGCTGCCTTTCTGTATAATCTTATGTATATTGTTCTTTTTTTGTTGTTTATGTTTTTTACAGTTTGCTTAAAGCATTTATGAGAGTGTGAGGGTGTACTGTCCAAAGTGCCCAAGTATCGGCCAGAGAATGCTGCCTGATCTCCTTTCCCTCCATTTTTTGCCTTATTGGCTTGGAAAAGGGTCCCTCATTGAACTAGATGCTCACTGAGCCAGGCTGGGAAGCCAGTGAGCTCTCAGGATCTGCCTCTATGCTGAGGTTGCAAGCGTGTTCAGCCATGTCTGACTTTTAGTGTAGGTGCTGGAGATTCAAACTCAGTTCCATCTGCTATTACAGACCAAACGCTTTCTCACCAAACCATCTCCCTAGTATCTGCACCACCTAACATTAATTAATGAGGATGTTTATTAAATGAATATTTCTTTATTGTTACAAATATATCATTTTCTCAAAGCAGATAATAAGCTTTGCTTTCCTTTTTTCACCTATATCATTTTAATGATACTAATACAATGAAAGACCAAATAAGTGAACTCCAGCTAAACTAAAATAGTCACACATTTAAAAGAACATAGGGAGTAGTCTGTGTAGCAATCCTCTTCCTAGGGGGAGAAGAGAGAATGACTGGGAGGGGAGGGAGGGGGAAGGGAGTTTGAACAAGGGGATGCATGTATAAAAAATATGACTTTATTCATAATAAAAAATCAAAAACAAACAAACAAAAAAGAAATCCTCTTCCTACTAAATGACATTTTATTTTTGAGATTAGAATATATTTATATTGTCACTTCCCTTTTCCTCCATCCAAACACCCCCATGTATGTATTTCCCACACTTGTTTGCTATCTTTCAAATTCATATCTTCCTTTAATTGTTGCTACACACACACACACACACACACACACACACAGAGCCTCTTCAGGGCACAAGTACAACCTTGTGAGTCTGCATAATGTTATTTGTATGTATATTTTCAAGCCTAAACATTTGTTACTACTACGCAATCAGTTGCTTTGGAAAAGACCATTTCTCCCAGTCTCAGCATTCTGAGCACTGTACTCCACAACACTACATTTTGATTGGTTGTGGTTTTCCATAATGCTATCAGTTGTAGAGAAATTTCTTTGATGAGGTGTGAAGTTTCCACTTTCTGTAGGTGTGAAAACAAATACTTAGAGTGTCATTTGAGGTTGTGCTAGTATTGAAAAGTGGCAGTTGCAGGTTCCAAGACACAGGACTTCACGGGACCTCAGTAGTTAGCTGTTTTCAGTACCAGGTGTGACTAACCTCATGTAGAGTGAGTCCAGTTAAAGAGCTGTTGGTTGCCTCTAAAGTATGTGTGCCACTACTGCACCTGTAGCGTTATCATGCCATGATGCTTGTTGTGGTCATTGGTGTCCTCTCTGAGGGCTTTTAGAGACAGGATCTCCTTTCAGCTGAGGAATTGGCTAGGTTAGAGGTGGATGTGATTTTTTTCCTTTGTGTCTCTGATCTTTCAGCATTTACCCCAAACCTGGCTCCAGATTTTTGTTATTAAAACCAATTAAAATTGGTGCTAGAATGTAGGACTGTTCATCGCTCCCCTCTACCCCTAGAAGGCAATCAAAGACAATAGCAATAGCCTACAGTGTTCTGGGAGTCTCTTAGTAAACCTTGACCAGCAACTCAGAAAAGGGTTTCTAATGCTTTGGTGCTAGTGTTGGCTTTTGAGGTCAGAGAAATGAAACTCTTCCCATTTGAGTTTCTTTGATGGTCTTACCTGTTGATGTTTGCAAAGAAATTAAGTAGACAGTCATATGTGATACAAAACATGTAATGTTTGTTTACAACAAAATGTTTTCCTACTAATCTTTTTGTTTTGTTTTGCTTTTCACATGACATGGTCTCACTAGGTAGCTCTGGTTCTTCTGGAACTCATTTTGTAGACCAGGCCAGCCTCAAACTCACAGAGATCAGTACGCCTCTGACTCCAAGGTGTTGAGAATAAAGGCATGTGCCACTATACCCAGCTCTTTTTCTTATCAGTCTTTTAAATGACATTGAAACAATATTGAAATCAGCATAAAAATGATTTTTAAAATTGAATAGATTACTGAAAACAATGTAGAACACTGTCTTAAGCAGTGTTAATTTTCAATTGTTTTGGCAAAATAACATGATCAATACGACTTAGGAACAAAATCATTTAATTTGGGAGCTTACTTACAGTTTCGGAAGGTGAGTAAAGTCTATGACATTTGTTACAGGTGCATGTTAGCAGGGAGGCAGACATGGTGCTGGAAACTTAGCTGTGAGATTGTATCTTGATCCACAAACATGAGAGCTCACTAGGAAAGGCATGGGCTTTGAAACTTCAACCCACCTCCCTATACACACACACATACACACACACACACACACACACAGCAGTTAATGACTGTAACTTACTTGTATTGCCACACCTCCTCCCACAAGACCATACCTCCTCCAATAAGGCCACACCTCCTCCAACAAGGTCACTCCTCCTCCAACAAGGCCACACCTCCTAATCCTCCTCAAACAGTTCCATCCACTGCAGACTGAGTAATAAAATACACGAGCCTACGGGAACCATTATAAATCACCACACCCACGAAAATAGATTAAAACCAGAGATAATGAATCAGTGCTTGAAAACAAATCTTCTGGTTCAAATGATCTCCCATGAAAGGGTAATTTAGCAACAACACTTCATGATGTAGTGGCTACTTTTCTCATTGCTGTAACCAAATGCTGATGACGAGCTCATTTTAGCTCACTGATGGTATAGACCACTGTGACAAAGAAGGGAGAGGGACAAGACCATGAGGTGAATGGTTACAGAGAATCAAGATAGGATACAGAGAAAGATGAATGCTGCTGTTCAGCTGTCTTCCTCACTTTTTATCATTTTCTGCAGTCCACGACTCCAGCCCCATTACAATGTTTCCTTCCTTAGTCAAACTGCTCTAGAAACACTGTGTGGTCAAGTTGACAATGAATATCTGGTGTACTTTCTAGGCACATGTTAAGGAAAGATACAAAATTTCAAAGGCTTAAGAATAAATATATCTTCTGTGCCTCAGTTAATCAGATTGTATCACTTTTACACCAGTAAGGGCATTACAAAGCATCATATTTTTCCAAAAAAAATGCAAAAAGAAACTGAAGTAAAGCATGCAATCTGAATCCAGCCACTTACAAAAAGGACCACCTCAACCAAAGCGATTTTATTTATGATAAGCAGGGTTGATTTACTATGTTGTTAACAGATTAAGGGAGTATGCTATGAAAACAAGTACAGAAATGGCATTTAATAAAATTAACATCCATTTTTAAACACTCTTAACCTGAGATGGGAAAAACTTTGTTTTGTAAATGATGATTGTTTTTGATACTTTTAGTTTCTAGTAGACATCTAGTTGGAAACGTCTATAGGACACAGTATGACATTTCAAGATATCTATGTACAAAGCCTGTAATTATTAGGTCATAGCAAGCAAATAGCATATACATCTCCTCAAATATTTATTTTTTGTGCTGGGAACATTCAATGTTTTCCTAATAATTATATAAGTAACTAGGCCACCATAGTTTTACTGTGCATGGAATGTTAGAAGTTACTCCTTCTTACTAACAGTATCCTTATGTGTGTTAAACACCTGCCCCTTCCCATTTGGAAAGTATAATTCTTTTCTCTGCTTGCAAGAGCACTTATGACATTTGTCTTTCTGTTCTGGGCTTATTTTAATTAATAGCTCTTAATCCACCTGTGCTTTGGCAAATGGCAAATTTCATTCTCTGTGATAGCTTAATAATATCTACTACACGTGTCTATATAACTGAATAATGTTCCATTGCCTACATATGCTGATTTTTTTATTCATTCATATATTGATAGATCTCTGGGATGATTGCATGTTTTGATTACTCTAACCTGTTCTGCAATAGATATGGGGATTCAGAAATCACTTTTATATGCCAGTTTGATTTTCTTTATATTTATACCCCAAAGTAATATTGCAGAGTCAGATTTAGGTTTTTTTGTTTGTTTGTTTGATTGGTTTCCTTTTTTTTCTTTTGCTGGTTTTCTTTACTAGTTCCCATAAGGACTATAACTTACTTGTCCTGCCATTAATAATGTATTTCTGTATCCTTGCCAGCAATAGCTATTTTTGCCTGTTTGATAATAATTATTCTAGCCAGAGTAGAATTATACCCCTATGTGGTTTTGATTTCCAGATGGTTAGTGAAACTGAATGGTTTTTATACTTGTTCCCCACTTGTACATTTGCTTTTGAGATAAGACTCTTTAGATAATTTGTCCACTTGAAAGGCAGATTATTGGGGCATACAAGCAGACAAAGCACATACATATACATACATACATACATACATACATACATACACACACAGAAACACACACACACAGATATACTACTGCAGGTTGGAATTGTCTCTCTTTTTATGCAAACAAATTCCATGCAAAAATATTACCATTTTGTGATAAAAGAGGAACATATCTTCACAGCATGTAGTAGAAACTGATTTTTATTCATAACATAGAAAGCATTATGAAAATAGAAAAGATTGGTAAATGGATGCTACTCAAGTTCCCAGGAAGACACCATTAAAGGGGATAATCTAAATAGTAGAAATGCAGAAATTGTTTGCTGCACACATAAGCAGAACAACAGCCACACATACATTAAGGAGGTTCACAAATACAATGATGAGCAAACTATATCATATAATTATATAGAGTTTCTTCTACTTCACTATTTTGGAACACTTTTGGTGCTAAGAATCTAAAATATTTCTTAACTTGGGTACTTTTTTGGTTTTTAAAATATGCATATGCTTTAGATATTAATCTGAATCTTAATATCTTACAGAGAGAATCATAAACATAGTAAATGAGTTTGAGGGTCAATTTTGCCATCTTGAAACAATGTAGAGCCACATGAGAAGAAAGTCTCAAGGAGGGACTGTGTAGATTAGGGTTGTCTGTGGGCATTCCATGGGAGAGTTAAAAGGGAAATATGCCCACTGTGGATGGCACCATTTCCTGGGTAGGAGATTCTGGGTGGTGTAAAGTTGAATATGCCAACTGATCACTAGGTACATGCATTAATTACTCTCTGTTTCTTATATAACCAACTCCCTCCCTCTCTAGCCACCATGACTTCCCTACTATAATAGATTGTAACCTAGAACTATGAGCTGAAATAAGCCCTTTATTCTTTAAATTGATTTTGTCAAAGTATTTTATCCCAGCAACAGGGAAATAGTCAGTGATTATATAACATGAGTATATTTATTAACTTATAAAAGAAAGGACAATTCAAATGAGGAAAATTGAAAGAGGAAGCCAAGGGCATAGAAGGAGAACAAACAGAGAAATTTTCAGGTATTCAGCATATATTACCGAACACAGTAAATGATATTCAACCAGCAAAACTTGACAGTAATAATTTGAGAAGCGATGAAGAAAAGGGTTATAATAAATCAGTAGAAAGCGCTGCTTATAACAGTTGTCCTGTCACTCTGTGTAAATGGAGGCCTGATTGTTCTAAAGTAAAAACAAAGCTAGTGAGTCACATATTAATCTTAGATTTTTAGATAAGTAAGATTCAGGCAGCTGGTGGTCAGACAGACAGTTTCAGTGTACTCTTTGTCAAAACAACATGGTCTAGAAACTGTCACTTTCTGTAATTTTGTAGATCAGTACCAATGTCTAAAATTAACTAAAAACAGTAATGACTAGAAAGGTTCTGCATTGTGGATCCACATCTGTGAAAGAAGAGCACAGGTTTCTACACAGATGGAGCTTTCTGACAGAAGATAATGACTCATCTTAAAAGCAAAAACTATTTTAGGTTACAAAATCTGATATTTATGGTTTATCTGAATGAATGAATGAATGAATAGGTGTTAATTCATGCCTTCACAGGAAAATCTAAATAACATTTAAGTAAAATTATGTTTCTATAAAGCTCAAATATTTAAGCCCCAATCTTCAATGAGATGATATTTTGAAATAGAACCTTTAGGAAGTGATAAGGGCTACACAGGGTCATTAGATGAGAGTGAAACTCATGTAATGTAATTGGCATTCTTCTATGAGGAGAAATCAGAGTTCTACTAACAGGTACCAAGGAAAGACCATGTGATATTGTGAGCACGCTATAAAATTACTGGTGGCACCTTACTCATACATAAGCCTATTGACTCTAAACAGTTGTATGAATAAAAGAACCAGGTATAAAAATTCACATATGCCAGCCTATAAATATTAAATTTGGAGGCAGTAGAAGTTGGAAGGTAGTCATCAAATATTTTACTTTAAATAGTATTCATTATAGTATTTAATGCATTGACTTTTCCATTTGAAATATATAAAGTAAGGAAAGCATAGTGAAAATTGGTGGTGACCTAACCTGCCAGGCACTGTCTCTAGTCTACTTTCTTAAGACCTTTCTATTCTTTTATTATCCAACTTAGTGTATAATATTAACTTAATAAACCTCTATGATGAATCCTATTCTCACACCACAGTCACTTTTTTTTCTGCTAAAGATGTAATTACAACCAGAATTGGTAAAACTAAAATATGGTTTCAGTCCATGCTTTCGGTGAGTGGTAGTAACAGCATCCCTTCACACAAAATGACAGAGGAGGAGCCAGTCACTGTGCTGAATTCGGGTGCTTATGTTCTTCCTCTTCTCTTCTCCAGGTAACTGTTTCCCTGGAAATAAAGCCCAAGTTCATTGGAGTGACATTTAAGGTCTGAAATGCTTTGATCCAAAATCACACTAGAAACTCTGCTGTTGTCTTGCTGTGTGTTCTGTAGGCTTATGATTATTCTGTAATCAGAACCTTCCCTTTCTCTTCCTTAGCCATGCTCTGGCACCCTGCTCAGCTAGGAACACTGTCATTCTATGCTTCCATCAGTTAGAATTGTACAGTCAACACATGGTTCCAATACTGTCTGTCTCCCTTTCTTCGCCAAAATGCATCGGAGACTTTCCCACATGCATTCTTCTTTTCACATTCCTCATTTCTCATTTGTTTCTTGCCACATAGATGCAAAATATGACATAGTATTAACATATATGTATATCTCCTTCCTTCATTAAGTCATTATGTAGTTACTTGCACACAGAGACATAGATGGATGGCTCCATCATTAACTAAATCATATATCATTATAGATAAATAGAAACATATAAGCATTGTTTCCATTCCAATGTAGATTACTTAACTTTGCACATGGTAATTGTTATAGTTTGAATCTTCTCACCAAAGTTCATGTTGAGCTTTTATCTAAACGTAGATGATTAAGAGAGAAGACTGAGTTGGCTTTGCAAGCGATAATTGGGTCAAGGGCTCTGCTCATATGGATGAAGTAATTTATTCATGGATTAGTGAATTAGTGGGTTAATGGGTTTTCTCAAAATTACTAAGGGTGTATAGGTCAGTTTGCCTCCATCTCTAGGTGACCCTCACCACATAATTCTCTGTACTGCCTCCAGATGCTGAGTTCCTACTATAATGAAGTACCTTAATGACATGCAGCCCCTCCACCCCAGAGTTACAAATTGGATATGTTTTTTTATTTATTAATTACTAATCTGTGGTATGTGGCTATAGCAACAGATTATGGGCTGCTGTAATTTTATCGTTTTCTCACTTGCTCATCAAATAGCCACTGTACCAACTCTGCATGAGGGCTGTGCTTTGATGTAGAATACTATTTTAAGTTGTGTTATATTTGTTTATGCTAAGGAACATTTGTTTTAATGATGCAAAGATGTGTCACATTCTTTAATGTTGCATTTGTTTAACTCTGTGAAGCTCTGTTACTTACTGTACCTGTCCAACACACCTAATGATCTAATAAAGAGCTAAATGGCCAATCTTTTCTAAACTAAATTCTAGGGCTTAAGTTCTTTTCTTAAACCTTTCAATTGTGTAAATTCTGACAAACTTACTTAAAACATGCAATATTGAACACTAGTGTGAAGTGGTTAATTGAATGACTGATTGATTAATGTCTACCTCACCATATGTAACATCTCCCTATTCTGTATTATCCATTGTTTCAATTTTCTTGTCTTAACATTGGAGACATAGATAATCTATTATGTTTCATTTTAGCCTTTATTACTTAAAAATTATCAACTATTCTCTTTCCTGTCATGCAAACACTTCATGCTCATCATCCTACTTTATTTCAGATGATATCCTACTCATGGCTTTATACTTTTGTTGATTTTAGATTTGTGAAAAAAAGTTATCCACCTGAAATATCCCTGCTTTTCTACATACATATTCCAAACCCAACAGTCCTCTTCAGTATTCCAGAACCACCACATTTACGCTCATCATTCCATGCCACTATACCTCTATCTATGAATTTAGTGTGACAAGGCTTGCCATTCACCAAGATTTTAATTCATTTATTCCACAAACCTACTTAGAGTGTTTACAGTGTGCTAGCTACAATGCTAGAGTATGTTGATTTATATCTCAGTGACTGGTCCTTGGCTTTCAGAAACTTTCAGTCTAAGGGGGGAGAGACAAACTTGTAATTATTTTAAGACATTATAACTGTAATTACTTTAGCATAGAGATTTTCTCTGTTTGGCTACAGTAGCTCATATCAAGATGAGGGAGAATTTTTGAAATCCATTTTTGAAAAATTTCATGGAAATTTCCATTATAAATAGATGAAAAGAGATAGAGGAAATAGAACTGGGCACTCTGTATAAAATATTCCTGTATTTTAAATAATTATTTTTTAGACTCTATCCTGAAACTCATTTTCACATGAGAAGAATTTTTTCTTTTAATTCAAATTACAAGAAATTAAATGAGAGACAAATTAGTTTAGTGGACATGAGTCTATTTCACTGATACTTAAAAAATTCTAGTGGTTGAAAATAAAATAAGTAAAAATAATAATTATGTAATCTGAAAAAAACAATTATGTTAATGTAATTTAAGTTTATTTCTTCCCCAAAGTTATTTTCTCTATGAATTACAGTCTTGAAAGCATTTAAAAATAGGAGAAAATCTTTTATTTTTAAAATTAAGTATGATTATGAGGCTTTAATACATTAAGATCAGTAACAAAACAAATAAATAAAAACTATAGATTTTAGCACAGCTGCTGCACGGCCAGTAATTAGGAAAAGCACTTTGCAAATAGTTATAGACTAAAGAGAATTATTCAGTAATGGAGGCAAACCACTATTTAAAACATCTTATTTAATTGGTTTGGCATTTGAAACTGAAATTCTAAAAGAGAATTTTAAGTAATTGTCATTAATATAGAATTCAGACTTCTAACTAATTTAAATGAAAATTACTCAAAGTATCTAATAGTTACCGAATATACTGAAGTTAGATTTTGTGTTTTCATGAATGGAGATTAAATAAATGAAGGGTTTGGTGCACAAAATGACTTGGTAAATAGGTGTGATCAGCTATGTCTGTGTAAAGCCTGACTCTGAGAGTCAATATTTATCATCTTCTTATGTTACTTTGTTTACAACATTGGACAGGAAACAACACATTTTATGTCATACAGTATAAAGAGACCTTAAAATTTCTTCTCCCAGACTAGGTTGGTAGTAGTCCTGCAAATATACTAATGTGTAAAGGCTGAGTTTTCAGAACGCTATGGTCACAGTGGAGGAAGTATTCAATGAAGACTGGGAATAGAGTGATGCTGGTGCTGCCCAATCAGATGAAGCCAAACAGTTTAAAACTGAGACCAACATGCTAAATCTCCACGGAGGGCTCTGCTAGGCAAGGATAATCCTTTCCTATTCTTTCCCATAAAATCTATTCTGGTAACCTGAGATCTGGCCTTACTCAACACCCATTCTGAAGTAGCTCAAAGGGGAAATAACCATGCATACTCATGAGATAGAATTTCTTTTTTTTTTTTTAATTTTGCCATTACTACCTCACCTTCCTTTATGATCCTTTTTTGACCTCAAACAGCAAAAGAACTTTCCTGACATCAAACTGATCCCTTTGCCCTTTCCTTATACTGCCTAAAAAGCTACAGAAGGTGGCTGATTGATCAAACATAGCAATTTGGAGTTAGCTTAAACTCCTGGGCAAAATCAGAAGCCTGTTTAATACCTTTTGTAAGAGGGTTGCATGGACTTGAGAATGAAAGAAGCGTTAGCAGGGAAAAGCAATCGATGATGCCAAGAATCAATATTTGGGTAGTTTATAATAAGAAGGTAAGAGGAAATGAGCAGTCAGTGAGAGATCTATTAGTATTCTAAGCTTTTACAGTGCTGAAGGAGAAATGGGACATATTGAACTTGTGCCTTTTCTAGTAAGAATACAGGTTAAATTCAGAATGATTTATATGCTAATAAGAATGATTTTGCAGTATGAAATGACTAGGAAACAAGTGAACTTCAGGATTAAGGTTACCTAGAGAAAGACAGGGCTCACTCAGTGCATCTTGAGACCAAGGTATTTGCAGGGGAAACCTGAGGTACTCCAGTAAAACAGATACAGAGAAGCCTAAAGCAAGTTTTTTGGGATAGCAGGCTTATATTATGGAAGATTGTGAACTGATTCAAGAACTTCCTTATTTGGAATGTATTAAGTTAGTAGCATCCAACTCCTGTATAACCAGGAGCTGCTGTTGCATAGAGACTAAGGCCATTTTGTCCCAAGGTGGTTCTAGCCAATAACTGAGTACAGCAGCCATTTCTACAGGTTTATTCTCATTACTAAAATGTGCTTCTGTTTATAAATGTGTACACATTTGAACCACCTGGGCACTGCTAAACATTCCAGCTGCAAAACAGAGTGGGTATCAGATGCAGGTGGCATGTAGGATGGCCATTTCTACCCAGTGCAATTACTTTTATAGCTCTACGAACCTAAATGAGATGTTCTAGAAGCATGAAACAGTCAGAACTTCTTACCAAACCTCTCTTCCATTGTTCTCTCTTTTCACAGTGTGTGAATACTCCATGTCTGCTCCTAACTTTTCTCCCTAACATTTTCCCCCAGTAAATAATTAGTACTTCATTTTTTTTTTCTCTTGCATTTTACCAGTTTTCCTCTATGATGATATATTGTGTATTTAATAAAAATAGTCTGGAATATCAGAAGACTAGTACAAAAACCTTTGGGGAACCGGCCCTAACAAGGTTTTCTCTCTGGGTTCAAGAGGTGCACTCTAAACAGTGAGGAAAAGACTATAGGGTAAAATATACTCACAATATTCTCTTTCCTTACCTTATCTTTATTGGCATGATGACAACAAGCACAGACTTATATAGTCATGCAGGGAGTTATTCTTTGGCAAGGCAATGCAGGTCTTGAATTCCTCAAGGTCACAGAGAGAGGAGAAAAGATTTATACACAGACAATAGCTTTGACACAGGTGTGAATGGCTAGTCAAGGTTTTTCTTGTGCGGTTCATCTAAAGATTAGATTGACAAAGCAATCTAAAGGGGAAGAGAGGAATCATGTGCTCTAACTGCATCCCTAAATGTGGCTAGGCAAAAGGTTAAAAGTGTATTTATCAGCAAAAAAAAACCATGAACAAAGTAAAGTCCTGTGCTATTTCCATGTCTCCTGGAAGCCGCTTTTCTGAAGGGTGAGGTGAGTGTTCTTGGCTGCTTCCTGACCTGAGATGGCAATGGAGGGAAACCTACAGCTTTTGTTCTGCTGTAGCACTTTCCTATGGAGGTTGTTAAAAGGGATCTTTTACTGTGGGACAAAAACAAAAACAAAAACAAAAACAAACAAACAAAAAAAACATTAAAGCTCAATTTGCACAAGAAACAGGATGTGTCACCTTCTAGCTTCTCTGGTCCTGAGGTACAAGTCTGTACATTGAAGTACTTCAAAGTAAATGTTTATTTTAATACCTGCAACTAAGAGTTGCTTGATTACCTTTTCTCTTATATCATAAACAGTAAATCTTTAAGTTAGGATCCTGTGTTAATGAATCCAGGGGCAAGTAAGTATAGGGAGTTAAGGGCCTAACCTAACACTTGTGGTGTTAGCTCTGGATAGTTTTATTTGTAGGGCTGGGGAGCTTAGGGCATAGCAGTGTGTCATCTATCTGTAGCTGTCCTTGAATTTCTGAGAAATGTTTCAAATCAAATACTTTGTCTGAGGGATGACCCTGTTCAGATGTTTACTGTAAAGATAATTACAGGGAGAGAAGGCACTGAGTTTGCTCTGAGCAAAGGAACAAAGACCTGATTTGTGAGAAAAGAGATTATGTCTTTATGACTGTTTTCACACATAGCTAGAAGTTATCCATATGACCCCAGATGTACTGGAAATTGTGTCCAATGAATGATCAATCACACTGCTAAAAATTCTTGGGAAATGAATCCCAAGGAAATAACAAATAGGAAAGCTACAATTACACACAAGAAATCCTCTGCCAGAAACAGCTAACATTCAAAGGCAATTAACGGTAAATAGAGTTTTGGCTTTACCTCCACCAGGGCCTTTGACTCTGGTGGGTCAGCCTTGTCAATGCCAATTGAGTTTCTACTTCATATTTGTGCGGCTTCCACCTGACAAACCACCCATAGAGCCAGGCCAATGAAGATCAAGGAGAGGTGATGCACACATTTAATCCCATCACTCCAGAAACAGAGATTTGTCTAGATCTCTAATAAATTCAAGGACATCTTTAGTTCTAGCTCTAGGACAGTTGATCCAGAAAGTAAAATAGCTGGGCAGGGAAATAAATATAAGGCAGGAGAAGTTCAGCATTCTGTCTGAGCAACCAGTCAGTCTGAGCACCTGTGATGATAGGACTTATCCTGTTCAGTCTAAAGAGTTCACTGCGTAAGAATTGACTGTGGTTTGTTCCCTATCTCTCTGATATTCCAGCTTTTCCCCAATATCTAAATCTGGGTCTTTATTATTATACTAAATAGAATTCGTGCAATATTCCTCTGTGTGTGTGTGTGTGTGTGTGCGTTCGTGGTGATATTATATGTTTCCTCTAAGAAATAAAGCTTGATTAAATATTCCAGTGCAGAGCCAGCCATAGAGTTAGCTATAGAAGTCAGGCAGTGGTGGCACACACCTTTAATCTTAGTACTTGGGAGACAGAAATCTATCTGGATTTCTGTAAATTCAAGCCAGCCTGGATTATAGGAGACTAATTCAGTCCAAAGGAGAAACAGAACCAGGAAGTGGTGGCATACACTTTTAATCTCAGCACTAGAAAGGTTAACACAGGAAGTGATATTGCTAGGCAGAAAAAGAAAAAAATGAGAGGAGGTAGGAGTTCAGCCCTGCCCTTCCCTTTTCTTTCCGCTGAGAACTCAGAGCATTCAGCCTGAGGATTCCTGGAGACAGGATTTACCTTTTCAGCCTGAGATCTTTCAACATTTATTCAAACATTTGGCTCCAGGTTTTTACTATATAAGAACAATTAGGATTTGTGCAACATGCATGTTTGCATATTTGGGGTGCATATATATGTCAACATATACGTATGGCTGCATGTGCAGAGAGGTCTGAGGTTGATGTTGTGACTCATCCTTCCATATCAGTGAGAAAGTATCTCTTGGAGTCAAACACACTATTATTGTGAAAGGCTATAGGCAGGGTCTCTCAGTCAAACCTAGAAGTTGCAAATAGGCTAGTCTGACTAAGCAGGCCAGTTTTCCCTAGAGATCTACCTTTCCAGGAAGCTAGAATTACAGAAGCTGACACTCCTACCTATCATTTAGATGGTTTCTAGGGATTCATATCAAAGATCTTCATGCTTGCGTATGAAGCACTTAACCATGGAGTCAGTCCCTAACTTCATCACCATCATTATTGTTGTTGCTATAATTTTATTATTATTTATTTTACAATTTTATTGTGCATATTCATTGTACATTGTAATGTGTTACATAGGACATTTCATATTAGCATACATTGTATATTGAAATGCTTGATACTTTTTCTTTCTTGCCTCCTGGAGGATGTTAAAATGTGCAAATGATGACCAGACAGGACCTATTTTGTCAATGGCAAAGAGTTGCAAAATACTCTCAATGACAATGTTACAGATGACTTGATACCAGTGCTATGCGACAGACTTCAGTACAATTCCTGTCTTGCTATACAAACCACTTTCTCATCGGAAAAGCAAAAACACCAGATAAAATATTTAAAATATATTCTTGGTTCCACCAATGACCTCAAGAATCCAAAACTTAAGTTAAAGTCTGAGACCAAACAATTTGATAGATTGTGAATCCAAACCTTGGTTTTTATTAGCATTCAGAATGTAGAGCTGATGAAATCCAAGGCAGAATATCACAGCTTTGCCACATTGAGCTTCCATACCCAGAGAGAGAGGAGCAAATGTGCCACAACATTTTGTCAGGACCCTGAAAAATATCAAAAGTGTAAGTCATACAAATCTTAGGTTTTCAAACTCTTGATAAGCCCAAAGTAGCAGGATAGATGTGTAGCCACAGCTATTTGGGAAGCTGAAGTGAAAGAGTCAGTTTTGAGGCCAACCTGAATTGTGTAGCAAAATCTGTCAAAACAAAACAATAACAACTAAAGAAAAAACCTCTGGTAATAAATTAAATGTGTCTCCTAGGCAATGTACAATGGCAGTTTAACACTAACATAGAATGAATGAAAACAGCCTTGACTTCTCATAATTATCCATGGGCTATAATTTGGTTTGATTGGTTCCAAGTCTCTGTTTCTAAGTATTTGAAAACAAACAAACAAACAAAAAAGAAACAGACACAAGTAGTAAGTCTCCTAGAAGAAATGCATCAGACCTTAAAACTCTCACAAATGAAGTAGTGACAGAAACATCACAGTCAACACATACAATCAAGAAAAGAAGCTGAGCTCCAGGGGAAAACAGTATCCACACAATGAGACCAGCAGAGACTTAAGACAGGCCTGTCAAATAGAGGATATAAAGTACACCTGTCTTGTAGGGATGAACTTGTAAGAATAAGATTCAAAATGCAGAGATGAAGGGCATTGGAGCTGAAGAGGATGAGTGCATTGAGAGATCTTCCTGAGAAAGCAGACAAAAGCAGAGAAGGGCAAAGGGATAAAGGAGACATCCATGCAAAGATATGAACATTAGTGGAACAAATTCAACATTTGAAAAGGTAATGGCAAAGAATTATCTAGAATTGAGAGGTCTAAGATTTAAGAAACACTACAAACCCAGACTTCTCTTTTATTCAGCTTTCATAAGCTTTGGCAGACCAAATAATCCCACCCAGGAAGAAAACTTTTATAAAGAGAGACTAGTCAGAAGTATTGACAATATACATATATAATTTTTTAAAAAGCACAAAAGTAACATACTTTATATTTACTTGCCCATGTTTTTTTTTCAGGGCCTAGTGTTTTGGAGGCTGTGTCTCTCACTATTCCTTACAGTCACCATCTTGAGCATTGAACATGTTCATGCAGATGTCTAAGGATGGTGGTGAGTTCAGTTATATAAGCCTGAATCTGAGTCATCCTTGAGTCAGAGTGGTTTATGATCCAATCAGGTTGCTTGTTTATTTGTTTCATGATTTCTGTTTTAGACTATATTTAAATTCTTTTGTCAGTGATGCTTCTGAGCCATGTTGATGTACACTACAGAACTAAAATGACTTCCAGAGCTGTGTTGCATTGATACAGGAGTGCCAGACTTGTATCCCATAAGTAAGCAATGCAGTGACTATGTACTACCTTCATGGTAATAGTGGGCACTTATAGCATTTGGCTAGTAGCATACAAGGTTTATTGCCAAGTCTTCCTTTGTTTTTTGATCAAATCTTGTTGCTCTGTTTTCATCTTATAATGAACTGCTGTTAGGGCCACTCCTCATAATTTGTTTCTGATTCAGCCTATGATGCCTAGGGGCTTTGTTCATAGGATTGTATGAATGAATTTCAGGTGTGAGAACTGACTCAGGCCCAGGGCTTTCAGACCCTAGCAGTACTAAACAGAACGCCATGAAAAATTGCTGTATGATTTTCAGAATAGTGTTTCCTCTGGCACAAATTGTTTTAAATCTTAAGAAATGTGCTTCCAACAAGGTGTGGCAGAACACACCTGTAAGCCCAGCACTTGAGAGGCAGAAGCAGACAGATAGATCTCTGTGAGTCTGAGGCTAGCCTGGTCTACATAGAGAGTTCTAAATCAGTCAGAGCTACATAGACCCTGTCTCAATTTAAAAGAGGAAGAAGGAGGAGGAGGGAAGAAGGAAAACTGGGAGAAGCGGTGTTTTTAATCATTTAAGTGGGAATAACTATATAGAATTTCCTGCATGTGTTAATTCATATAATTTAATAAGCCCTTTGTCATCTTTTTCTCATATTTCTTAGAGCCTTAATTTAATGAATGTGAAATCCTCTCAGGCAAAAACGGGTTTCTCATGAGGCATTATTTTCTGAAAACTAAAGCATGATATCACAAGGAAAACAAACTGCCATGTAGGCAAGCAGAAAATTAACCACCAGAAGGAGCCAGCAGTTTTGACATATCGATCTGCTCAGAAACAAAGGTATCTGACTCTGGGTTTTGTTCTCTTTGCCACATGTGTGCAATTTAGATTAGGCACTCTTCCTGACAAGACCATGTCAAATACTTTTCTGCTTGATACAGAAGAATATCTTGTGACTTTGAAAATAAAAATGTTTTTTAACAAATGTAACAAAATCACTTTCATATTTATACTGTATAAAGACAAAATAAATTTTTAACATAGTTTGCTTTTTAAAAGAAGTTGAATTGTTCTAGTACTCCCAATAAAGGATCTCTCTTTGGTATACAGGAACATAATAAAATTAGAAAAGTAAACTGAAGTTCTGCTTAAATGATCATATACTAGAAGTTGAAATGAAATTAAGAATTTGTCAGTTGATAGGCTGGGGAAATGGCATACCAGGTAAAAGTGCTTGCTACAAAGCATGAGGAGCTGAGTTCAAAGCCCCAGCAACCAGGCTAAAGAATCAGGCATGGCCACATGCATATCTCTTCCCCAGTGCTCTGGAGAAAATGATAGGAGGATTTGGGGAACTTGCTGAGACAATCTAGCTCCAGGTTCAGTGAGAGACCCTGATGCATGGGAATAATCTGGGAATAATAGAAAAAGACACCTAGCATCCTCTTCTAGCCTCCAGATAATAGGAATGAGAGTGAGTACCTATACACACACACACAAACACACACACACACACACACAAATTCACATACACACACACAGAGATAAACAGAGAGACACATACATACAAACTGTGTTTTTTTTTAAAAAAAAACAAAACAAAACAAAACAAAAAAACAACCAATTACCAGTTGGAACAACAATCAGGATTTAAAATAAAAATACTAAATATATTATATATGATTTTGTATATCATACATGTATATTTTATATATGATACATGTGTAAATGTTTGTATACTCACATATATGTATTTTGTAGTATACATATATGTAGTAGACTTATTTGTAGTAAACATCTTATATCATTATATGCTATATAAGATTTTTGAGGAGCTGTGAAGACTGGTACTATAACTAAATAGCTACTTCACTCAATGCTTGAACTTCTTCCTCTCTTGTATAATTTTCCCAACCACACACAGCATCATTGTACAAAGACACTGATGATTCATCTCAGATAAAGTAATTGGATTAAGCTCAAAATGAATGCCATTTCACATGTGTCTGCAGAGATGTGTATCTCCACCTCTACTAAATTTTGAGAAGCCAGATGAAGAGGGATTGTTATTCTAACCTCTGTTGACTTTTTAAAGGAATCCAGTGGCATAAATACTCCCAAAGTCACAGCTCTGACATTCTAATGGGGGAACTGCTATGTGTGACTGGTTTTTCTGTTAGAATCTAGGTTATTGATCTCATCATTATCATCTCTCCAGCTGCTTTATGTAAGGACTTACAAAAAATGAAATATTCCAAGTGGATAAGAATGGTGATTAATGCAAGTTAGAATCCTGTCTTTTGTGGGGCTTAAATAAGATTTAGAGAGTACAGAAATTTCTTTTCATGAGTTTAACTTTCAAAGGTCACAGATATTTTTGGAAATTTTGTATATCTCTTTAATAATCATATGTATGGTTTTATCTATAAATAAATATTCTTGAGGTTTTTGTGTGTATTTTAACAGACTTAATTTACTCTATTTCTCCAATATAAAACCCTTCTGTGGTAGCCACCACTGGAAATTTGGTTCTCTGAACAAAGACTCTGGTTTGAGTTTTCACAAGATGGTCAGTGAATTTCTGATCAGGAGACTTAGTGAACACAGTCTCTTTCCAGAAGTTGATTGTCAGGTAGCTATAGGTCTTGGAGATGGCATCAAAGGTGTCGGTGTCCTTAGCAAAGTTGCCCAGCGTGTCAGTGCAGGCATTGGTTGATGTGTAGCAATCAATAGCTGCCATCATCAGTAACTTCTTAGGCAGAAGAGCAGAGAAGATGCCAGTGCCTCTGGGAGCGGGGATGAGATTCGCCAACACAGAGCCAGAGCTGCCTGTCACCTTACACAGAACAGAGTGGAGCCTGTCATTCTTGTTCCCCCAGTAGCCTCTCTCTGCACAGGGATGATAGAGATCTTGGTAAGATAACGGCTCCTCAGATGGCAGCGGCTACCCACTTGGAGCAACATTTCCATCATAGTCCCCAATAGCAACAAAAGCCTTCAATTTGGTCCGCTGGCCAGTCTGAGTCTGCGTCTACACTGGTATAGTCTTTAAAGCAAAAAAGTTCATCATCTCAATTCCTTAATGAGCAGAGAGACCACTTTCAGGGACTTGATCATCATATCTCTGACCAGGCAACCCAGCTTGGTGATAGGGAACCACTCCTTGTCTTTGTAATTACCTTCAGGGACCTCACAGCCTCAATCATGGCCGTGATCTCTGCCTCAACCATGACTACTACCAGGACCACAACCTCAGTCCCTAAAACAACTGTGGAATCTTGTGAGGAAGCAGCTGCAGCCATCTAGTCCTGGGCCCTCAGGTCCTCCCAGCTCTCCTGCTGCATTGGCTTTGTCTGCCATTTGGTGTTTTCACAAAGAAGAATAAATATACTAATAAATATAAAGTTTCATTTAGTCAAATGCTTAAATGATATCAGATATTTGCTACCAGCTGTTTTGTTTATTAGAGACTCATTTTGTTGATGATGTTATTATTATTGTAGTTGTATTCTGGACTTCATGAATATCTATGCTCTAGGTTATAATATACAATTTGCAGGTTTATGATCATCATTAAAAGGCACTTGTCTTTATAAATGTGTATGCATATCTGAAATGAACTATCTGGGTACTACTAAACATTTTAGCTATACACTATTGTGGTTATCAGATACAGATAGTAATATGGCCAGGAACTATTGAATTAGAAGATTTAGAGAGTAGGTTCCATGGAATATAATATAAAATGGGGGATGTTACAGTCATCAGAATGAGCTAAAACCCACCAGAAAATGATAAGCTTTTTGTAAAAGAGGAAGCAGCTATGGAGGCCATGTAAAGAAGGCATAGAGTACATGCAGGTAGGAGGCAGATTGAAGTAGATGCTGCTTTGTGGCTCACTTTCTCTGTGGTGATACATCGTGTATCTAATAAATTTGCCTGGAAATCAGAGGACAGAGTCAAACCACTTTTAACCGTGAAGGTCAGAGAGTGGTGACCCAAACCTTTAATCCCAGCGCTCAAAGGTAGAGATCAGTCTGGATCTCTGTGAGTTTGGATCTCTGTGAGTTTAAGACCACAGAGCCAGACAGTGGTGGCACACATCTTTATTCCCAACACTAAGAAAGTTGAACCAGGAAGTGAGATAGCAGGGCAGAGAAAGACAGATATGGTGGGAGGAGGCAGGAGTTGCATTTCATCTGTGCTCCCCTCCCCCCCTTCCCTTTTGGTTGAGGACTTGGAGGCATTCAGGCTGAGAATTTGGGAGAATGGCTAGGTGAGAACTGGCTGTGACTTGTTCCTCTGTCTCTCTTTTATTTCAGCTTTTCTCCAATATCTGGCTCTGGGTTTTTATTATAATATCAAATAGAATTTTTGCAATATTTCTCTTTATTCAGTGACTATAGCCTGTATGGCTTTCCATATTGAGATTAGATCTTCCAGCCTCACTTAATTCTTTCTAAAACCTCCTTCAGTCACAGGGATATATTCAGTAGTAATCCTAAACTCCTTGAAACTGATAACCAACATTAACTTCCACAGACAGCATGTAAAAACAAGTAGACCATGTAAGAGAACAGGAGACCTTCAAAGGAAGGAAATTTCTTAGAGCTACGCACAAAATCACTGTAACAGAATGGAAGAATATGTGTGATGAGATAATCAGTAGATTGAATAAAATTGAGGAAATGAGTTCAGTGTTTATAAATGGTTCGAAAGATGCTTCTCAGACTATAAAAGGGATGAGATGGGCTGGTGAGATGGCTTCAGGAGTAAACATGCAAAGCCTGAGTGCAGCCACAACCACAACCCTTGGGGTGGAACAAGAGAACCAAAGTTGTTTTCTAACCCCCATTCGAGTCCGCTGGCATGCATGCCCCCTCAACTAAATAAATGAAAAGTTAATTTGAAACTTTTAAATCAAAGAAAAAAAAGAAGGAAAATGGAAACAGGATATTAAAAATCTGTGAGTCAAGGAAAATTAAAATCTATAATATATGCATAATGAAAATTGAATCCCCCAAAGGAGAGGAAGAGATAAAGAAATAATTTGAAAAGAATGATTGAGAACTTTCTTAAATTATTATCAGATACCAATATCCAGGGAAAGGTCAGAGAACACTGACTCCATATAATGCACACATATGCCATAGAAACTAACGAGAGTGGTACCTATGTGTATCATTCAAACTACAGATAGTCAGACAGGAAAAAAGTCCTAAAAGATGAAAAGAACTTATTTCTCCTATACGGTAGGACTGGAAAGAATTACATCAACCTTCTCAGAAATCTTGTTGTCATAATAAGAGCAGGGTAAAATTTATTAAACAGTGTCTGGAAGGAACCAAATCACTTTTCAAAAGTATAGGAAATCATACCAAATGCAGCAAAAAATGAGAAGAATTATATTGTCTTGTTATTAAAGAAAGAAACTCAATTTGTTTATAGATAATATGATTAATTATGGAGAAATTCCAAGATAATCATTCAAGCTAGTTCCTGAGCTAATAAGCAATTATGACATGATAGCAGAAGAAAGTTATGCCAGAGAACTCAGTTAATTTCATATGTACCAACAAGGAAAAGTCATAAATGAAGATCTTTGAAATTAAGTTTCTTCCTGAGAAAGATAATGTCATGAGAATAAAAAGAGAAGTCACATATTGAGAGGAGATATTTGCAAAGAGTAATTCTGACAAAGGAGTATTATTCAAATATATAAGGTACTTTAAAAATTCAATAATAAAAAAGCCAATCAATACAATTAAAAACCAGGCAACTGCTACACCATGAAGTTTTAACAACATGGCTGCCTAAACAAGACAAGAACCAAGACAATACCAATCACAGAATAAAGAAATCTCATGACCCCACCCTAGATAAAGAATTACGAGCAACTGAGGAATGTTGAGTGTGAGCAAAATAATCTGTAAGGATGGCTCAAATCCCTCAGACCAAAACTACTAAATGTTAACAATGATATGGAGCACAGCAATGCTCATTCAACATTGTAGCAGAAGTAAAATATGACAATAACTCTACAAAAGTCAGATCTGTTCTTCCAAGCTATTCATTTCCCACATCTACAGCCCACCACAGAACACCAATTTTTATTCGCCCTCAAAAGGTAAAAATGTATGACTATACAAACCTGCATGCAAAAGTTTGTAGCATTTTAATTATTGTTCCAAAATCTTGGAAGAAATCCAGATATCCTTCCATAGGTGACTGGATATTATTCAGTACTACAAAACAAACAAAAACATGCTATCAAGCTAAAGAAAAATTTAGGCAACTGAAATCCCTGTGAGTAAATGTAGAATATTGAAATACTCTAGAATTTCAACAAAGTTAAATTCTAGAAAAGTCAAAGCTACCTAAAACAATAAAAACATCTGGAGTTGCCAGAAGTTATATTGTGAAAGAGAGCACAATACATTTTAAAAATTTTAAAACTGGAAATGAATTCTGTGATACTAAAGGGTATAATGTCATTACACATTTGTTGAAACCCATTAAATATATAGCAGTAAGAAGCAACTCTCGGGACCGGGTGCTGTCTGCAGAGTCCCAAGGAACTCTGTAGCAGGGGCAGATAAAGTCTGCCTCTCACCATACCCACAGCTGCTGCTGAGGGAATTTGCACAGCTACCCACCTCAACCTCCAACTGAGCGAACAGGTAACTTCTGGGGTTTCTGAAGGGCAGATTCAGACCCAGCACAGAGAGGTGACAGAAGGCACACAAGCCTGAGTGCCACAACTGACCAGGAGCCATCTAATCATGAACCACTGAAGCCATGGACAAATGTCAGTGCAAAAAATTACATAATAATACAAAGAACAACATGGTAACTCCAGAAGACAGTGGCGATCTTACAAATACAAGACATGAACTAAGCAATGAAGAGGAAACAGAAGGAAGCAACACCAAAAATTCCTTTTTGATGATCGTCGAAGCTCTCAAAGAAGATATGAAAAATAGCCTTAAAGAAATAGAAGAAAATACAAACAAAAAATTGGAAGAGATGAACAAATCTATGAAAGAAACATGCCAGGAACTAAAAGCTGAAATGGAAGCAATAAAAAAGTCACAAAATGAGGCAAAGATGGAAATGGAAAAATGTGAAGAAAAAAGCTAGAAACACAGATACAAGCATAACAAACAGAGTTCAAGAGATGGAAGATAGAATCTCTGAAGTGGAAGACTCAGTAGCTCAAATAGATATATCAGTCAAAGAAAATAGTAAAACTAAAAAAGCCATAACTCAAAATGTTCAGGAAATCTGAGACACCATGAAAAGACCTAATTTGAGAATAATAGGAATAGAAGAAGGAGAAGAA
>PVIH01021702.1:0-29034 GCA_004025045.1 Sigmodon hispidus | reverse complement strand
GGGGGAGGAGGGAGGGAGGGAGGAGGGAGGGAAAGAGAAGAGTAATAATCACCGTACAATACTAGTATGACTTAAGTGATGTTTCCAGTGTTATTAAGCACACTCAAGTATTTAGATGGGAAAAAACATAAGCCAAAAAAGATACAGGTCACAAGCATGGGGCAGCAAAATGACTGGGCAGGTGGACACTTGCTGTGTGACCCTAGTGCCCTGCTTCCTACCCCACAGAAAGGTGGGAGAGGAGCTGCTCCACAAAGTTGACCTCTAACCTTCACACCCACACAGTAACCTGAACCCCTGTAGTCCACATATACACATCACAATATTAAAAGAATGATTTTTAAATATGTGCCCAGAACCAAGTGCTCATTATATTTAAGACAAAACAGAACAATAATTTCTGGAAGACTATGACACAGTTTCTTCAATGAGGAAAATATGACTTTGACCTTATTCCCTTTTTGTTTAGTTTTTATTAAATTATGAGTTAATTATGAGCACACAATAAAGGTATAATTGGATAAAATGACTCAGATATTTTACCTTTCAAGGAATGTGGCTCATAGAATGTTTTCAGACATACATCATGAACAGATATAATAGTAAGAGAAGCATAAAAAAACAGTATGTTAATGTGCTAAAATTAGTAGTTCATTTTCAATATAGATGATGACTGATAGATGGCATTCAAAATTTTAAGATGGTGCTAATAACAACATAGCAAGTAGCTTTAATGGGAGGCAATCTAAACGCTCAAAGGAGATAAGGCCAATAAACTCATATCCATATTTATACATTTCCAGTTTCCAATCATGTAAAATTAATGAGATAAAACTTTAAAAGTATCCAAGAGAAGCACAAAGATACAATATAAATTTTATAAAATATTAGATGGATTCCAAGAAAAGAGTCAGTGTGTTCCCCACTGGGCTGACTTGCAGAGGTTCTCAGATCAGTACCAGACTGTTCTCAGAAAGATAAAGCTGGGTTTGTTAGAGCCATGCAACCACTTTGCAGCTCCCAAGAGGAGATTCTGGGAGGAGATTAAAGGAGAGGCTGTGTACTTCACTTTCAGAAAGCCACAGAGAAAGGATCAGGTGGACAAGAGACTACTGAGGAGAACCCATATGCTGAGCTCAGTGACTGCATGTGAAGTGTCCAGAGACTGAAGACCGCTGACAAGAGTTAGTCTGCCAGTGGCACTGTAGCTGAGGTCATACTGCCTGTCTTCAGCCTTTACAGAAGTTCTGTGACTAATTCTAGAATTTTTGCCAGAAGACATGTGCTCTGCTTGCTTCTGGTCTTTTCAAGTGGTTCTGTTCAGTGACATGCTCTCTCTGAAGAAGATTCCTTATTCCTATCATGAAGGCTAATAGTTTAGAGTGAACACACTATGGTGTTTTTAATAATTATTTAAAATAAAACAGGGAAAGGATACATACCAGAGAGAGGTCATTTGAATCAATGTTATTGCAGAGTTAAGAACATTGATAAAAAATCAGTTCCTGATATGAAAATATACATGGTAAGTCAATGTCAATAGTAACAGTCTACTAATAAGCGAGCCCTTACAGGACTAATTCCATAAAGACAGATGATACAGGATAATACATATTTACATACAATACCATAATAACATAAAATGTATTTTGAAATAATATCTGGATGGTAGAAGTAAGATAATGCTTTTGCCCCTTTAATTTTTTTTAATTTTTCAGATGAATAATCAAAAAACACTACTAATTACAAGCAAGCTATTGTATAGAAATCAGCGTATAACAAGAGTAATTTAGACATGTGGACTAAATGACATTTATCCCCATAGTTCTTGTTTTATATATTGCTGTTTGTTATCTCCTGAATGTACCATAATATCACTGAATAGTAAATGAAGGGAGAAAAGGAGGGAGGGAGAGAGGGCAAACAGATGTGTGGAAGCTGTATAATGACAGAATTTGGGAAGCCGTGACACTTAAGGAATATGCCTGATAGTGGGTGACAACTCACCCATTGCTATGTGACTTCCTCCTGTGTCCAGTCTGACTCAAGGGCCTCGAGTAGCAAAGTACCTCAACACATTCACATAAAAATGTCATTTGTTTGAACCTATGACTCATCATGAGCCCTCAGGATTTACAGAGATAGACAGCAGAAACAAAAGAAATCCTCAAAAAGAGGCTATTGTCCTGAGAACTGACAAAAGGTAGGGACAGCTTGGGGGATTTAGTCAGGAAAGCAAAGATCACTGAAAGTCCTCATCTGTTTTTTGTGTTGTTTTTTGTGTATTTACATGAAAATGCTTCATTTAGTTTTTTTCATGTGTCAAGATTCTTCAGAGGGTAAAACACAACATCTATGAAAAAAATATCACCATAGCTTTCATTTAGCAGGTATTCATTTAAAAAATATTTTCTTATTATACAGTTAAGTAAAAGAAAATTTGTCTACCAAGGCCCAGGTCTTCTGAAGGTATTTATTCTTTTTCATGCCTGTATGCTCTATTTTAATTGTTATTCACTGCTGGGAATAATTTTGTCTCCAGTGCCTAACTATGAAAAAATTAATAAATAGTCATTTTCTATGGCAACTGCTTTCTCTATTTTTATTTAGGTATTACTGCTGAAAGTCTGAGTTCTTTGCTTTCTCTTCGTAATAATAGCTATCTCTCTGTCGTTTCAAAATTTAAAATCTTTTTCTTAAGAGGGGAAGGACTCTGATCTTCTGCATATTGGGAAACCAGGCATCATCTTTCAAATTACTGACAAAAAAAAAAATCTTTTTGACTTGTTCCAAGAAGTCTCTCTATTTTAGCCTGCTTTCAAGAACTATATCAGGGGCTCATTTAGAGACTCTTCAGAATATAAGCTCTGAAACATAGTGAATTTTCTTGAAAATACTTCCAAACATGCATGTTGCCTGCCAATACTGGGAGGCAATAACTCATTAAGAACCACAGCTGGCAGTGTTGAGGAAGAAATTAAAACACAGCCAGTCTCCAAATATAAACAGACAGAACACACAAACCCACACTAGCACCTCTATCAGCCTCCCATCCCTTAGTGACACCCCACTTTCCAAATCCAATGTGCTATCCCCGTACACTACAGTATTTATACTGTAGTCACTTAATTTGAGTTTTCTGCATAGATTGTTAACTTTATTTTCATGTGCCCAGAAGCTTTCTGGAGTGAAAAGATTTTCTTAAGCCAATAAACTTCCAATGTATGTTGTATGCATTGTCACACCCATAGATTTGATACATTAGCATTTCATGAGTCTTGAGGTCTGCCATCACAGAACCATATTTTTCTCGCTGCCATATATGGATGGGCATCTGCATATAAGTTTGCACACACACCAGTGAGCCTGCTATGCTTAAAATGTTATCCATCTCAGTACAATCTCATTTCCTTGTCAGCTGTGCACTGTATGTTCAGACCTCTCATTGTGTTACAAAACTTACACAAACTAGAAATAATATTTGGCGCCTGGATACTTTTTTCCTTCCAAGACACTTGCCCACAGCTTAGAGAAATATTTAGTCAACAGAGTAAGAAACCAGGCTGTTAAGGATGGAAATTAACTATGACTTGTTTTCCTCCATGGAGAGGCTGATTAAAGAAAACTGATTGTTGAATTGGTGCTGAAGCTAGAAAGACTTGTCTCAAGCCCTGTTCTGGCTAACTAGCTCTGTGAGTGATTGCTAGGGTCTGAATGTATCTCTCTTAGTTTTCCTGTCTAAAAAATGGGGTGGCTGACAATGTCCAAAGGCTGTTACAAGACAGAAGTGAAAGTAGATTCTTGAGAGGTTTCAAAGTGTCAAGATCTCAACTAATGCATGTGTCTCCAAGCTCTTGTGCTTTGACTTTTATGAATACATTTAGATTATGAATAAATTAGATTAGTCACAGCACTTGACTATAGACCATGTTTTTCTTACCACTGCTTATTACTTAATATGGGAAGTAAATGATTTCAGTTTCTTTTTTCCAAATCTTAGTTGTGTGTATGTGTGTGTGTGTTTATATTTGTGGGTGCAGATGCTGGCATGCAAGTGCTATGTTACATGTGTGGTGGTCATAACAAAAAATTCAGTATGTAGATCCACAACTTCTGTCTTGTATGCAGTATCTTGTTTGCTTCTGTGTAGGTCAATCTAGCTAGCTCCAACATTTGCAGATAGAATCTCTTATCTGTGCCCTCCTATGCCACCATTAGAAACATACATGCTACCATGCCTGGCTTTGCATGAACTCTAAAGAGCTGGACTCATGTTCTCACACTTACATGGAAAATGGTTTATCCAATAAACCATTGATTATTGTGTATATGTGTGTGTGTGTGAGAGAGAGAGAGAGAACATAAACTAAAATCAGAGATCCAATCATACCCAGACACCAGTGCCTTAGAATTCATCTGAGAGGATTAATTCATTTCCTTTTGTTGTGGTAGTAAACTCCTTGAAGTAAACCCCCTCTCCTCAGCATGATCTTGGCATGGCTACAGTCTTATCTGGTAGATAAACATCAAGAACTGTTTGTCAGAACCAGATAAACTATACACACCCCTTGCCTGATCTTCCAAAATATACTGCACTGAAGTACACAAATGGGAGCCACTCTGAATCTCAGAGGCTGTGTTAATAAAAGTCACCTTGGGTCAGGGGGTGGAGCCAATGACTAATTGACAGGAATTAGCCATAGAGAAGGAGGAGGCAGTAATTTCTGTTAGAGGAAGGAAGAGGGAGGGACTTAGAGATTTGCAGTATTTGATTGGGACTAATAGAGAGATGCTTCTCTTTCTGGGTCTCTAACCAAAAAGCAAGGTCAGCTGATTGCTTCTCAGATTCTCTGACCTAGCAGGTCTTCACCCCAACATCTGACTCTCAAGTCTTTATTGATAGATAGATTGATATAGACAGTTAAAATTTCTACTTGGCAGCCACTGCTGAATTAGTGCCACAGAACAAAACTAGGTCTTTTAACATGGGGTGACCCTTGAATTGGAAACCCAAGCATCAGCTATTCTCAGACCTTACTGAGGTACCATGCTATTTGTAATCTTCTCAGAGAGGAACAAATCCTGACCCCAGAAAATTGCCATTTATAACCCTAGTACTTTACTGAGGCTTTTGTGTCATCTTATTACAAACTACATTTGTAATGTAGGAGTAGTAATGATGAGCATTTACCCACGATTTCTGTAGCACTTTCCTCAGTGCATGCATATGACAAGCTGAATAATAGCATCCTCATGTCTGAGCAGGAAGCTGTGAATGTTACCTTGTGAGGTCATAGGAGCAGGCATCTTTGACTATGGTGATGATGATGAAATAAATTATCCTCATTTACCACAGTGAGCACTAAATACATCTCAAGTGTACTAAGAAGAAAAAAAGAGCTGGTTGAACACTGAGAGAGGTGATGTGGAGTGTGAAGCAGGATTTTCACTGCTTTTGAAGATAGAACAAAGGCCAGGACTCAGGAGTGTAATTGTACAGTGCAAGAAAAAAAAATCTGATTTTCCCAAGTGGAAGTACCACCTCTAGGGCATGATAGCATACTTTCAGCCTCCAGAAGTAAGAGCCTGACTGACAAAGAAAGAAAACAGAACTTTTGATTCATCTAATAAATTAAAGCTGTCAGAGGTGAGCACATATACTTTACATTAATTAATGTAATTACCATAAAATTTGAACTATATAGTTCCTTAACCACAATACAACAAAAACTTTTTGATAAATTAGTTTTGTTTGGTCATATGTTGATCATGAGTTTTATTGCCCACTCTTACTCACAACTGTACTGCATTCAAACTAACTGCTTTATCAGCACTTTCTTAAATTATTATTTATTGTTATAAAATTTTGAGTACTGAAATAGTATACTATATATGAAAAACACACAAATAATTCTGAGGCTTTGTATCCCAGGCAAAATCCCATTTAGTACTTAGGAGTGTATACCTCTTTATTTTTATGCTTTATATTTGTTAGTTTTCACAGTTAATTAAATGCATAGTTGTTTGTTATATGTGAATAATCACCTTACTATTTGTATTTGTTTATGCTGAACAATATAAATTATAATGATGTACATACCTGCTCATAATGTCATGCTTCTTTTTCTCATTATTTTGATAATAACAAATAAGTACAAAAAAAAGAAAGAAACTGCATGGAATTGTAATACCAAAGTTCTTGCATCTTTGCTTGTATGGTTTCTGTATGCATTTCCAAATTCTCAAAAGGAAGAAATAACACATAATTAGGTGGATATGTATATAGATAGATAATTGATAGAGACTAATAATGATTTATAAATAATGATTGCTAGATACATGATAAATAAATATAAATGATAGGTAGGTAACAAATATATAGACAGAAATGATTGACAGATAGATGACTGATAAATAGGTTTTGAGATAAATCATTTTTAGATGACAGAATGTTGAATGATTGGTAACAGAAAACTACAGAGACAGACAGGCAGATAGACAGGCAGGACTGAGTGAATAAGTACAGATGTATCACATTCTACTCTTTGTGACTTGCAAGTTTTCCAACAGTATATAATGTATATTCCATTTCATTAGATAAAACTAAATTCATTCTATTCAGTGACTATAATATTTCTCACTATTTGAATCATAAGTACTTGAATGATAATGTTGGTTTTCTCCAGTATTATGGTGACCCACTGCTGAAATGAACTTCTTCTCAATGCTTGAAATGTTTCTGTGTAAGATCAGTGTGCGCATATAACTTGCTAGTCAGCAGTTTTATATATTTTCTATTTGATTGAGAATGACAACTTGCTATCTACAAATGTTGTACCAATTTCACTTCAATCTATGAAAAAAAGATACTATAGACTTAATAATACTGGTTTGCATGATAGCCTTGGTCTTAGAAAACAAAATAGGTTAAAATATCATTTCTTATTTTTATTTTACTGAGAAATGCACAGTTTGAATACATTTACATGTATTCTATTCATTTTTAACAAATTGCTGTTCAAATCTTCTGGGCATTTTTCTTTTTTATTTATTTTTGAAATCAGAGTATAACTTTCAAACCAATAGCTAAACTATCAAATACTATCACTTTTCCTATTTAAAAGTTATAGAAACATTTTTATGCATAAAATTTTTATATTGTTAAAGTTTATAAAATTGAGATTAAAATATTTGAATAAATTTTTATTTTAATCCAATAGGTGATTTCCTGGTGGTGGTTGTTTTTCAAGCATTCTCTCAATGCACAAAGCACGATTTATATGACTTTGCAAACTATTTTTCTGTTTAGAAAAGAATAAAATCCATCCCATTTTCAAATAATAAATAAGCATGTTTAATTATAATGATAGACAATCATTTCTGGTTTGCTCATCTACCTCTCTTTTTAAATTACATTGGGTATCCATGCAACCTTTTCTTATAGAACACTAGTACAAGGTCTTACTTAGTTCCTTAGTGTTTGTTTTCTCTTTGTTGCTTTTTATTATAATTCTTAATACTTTTTGAGAGTATAATAGTTATGGCATCCCCCTTTTCCTCTTTCTCTAACTCTTCCCAGCACCCCTCAGTAGAACAACACCTGCCTATAATGTACAAGGAACTTGGATCACTACCGGAAATCTGAAATTAACAAGTAGATTTTACCAATTGACTGGAAACATTAAGCCTAGCTTGTAAACATTTTTTTTAATTTCTATTTCATTTGATTGAAGTAACATACACAAAAGAAGACGCAACATATACATTTTTGTGTGCCTTCCAGATTTGATATATATTTCTACATGTTTTCTGTTCTTTATCACTTGATTTGCTTTACAAAAACATAAATTCTTAAAAATTTAGCCTATTGAGACTTGTTTTGATATATATTATTATATGATGATCTTAATATAATTAATTTCCCAAGGACTAAAAATACTAGTAGAGTTTATAATAATTGAATATTTTTATTTATGAAGTAATTGATCTTTTTTTTTCTTTAAACAGTGCTGTTAAACCATGATCAGTTTTATTGCTAATCATTCCGTAGGTTCCATTCATTTTTCTTTTTTCAATATCAGTGCTCACTTAAAAATTATTATAGCTATATAATTCAATGCTCATTGGAATAGTCTCTTTGACTCAGCTTCTTTTCCACAAGGCCACTGTCTAACTTTAATAAATTAATGAACAGATCACAGAAAGATGAATAAAAGAGGTTGGTACTGTAAGTCAGCAAATGAGTTAGCCCATTTACTGGCTCCTCCAACAGGTAGCAGGAACAGAGAAGAACCAAATTGCACTGAAGACAGTGGACGGCATTGTAATAAATGTGTATGCATGTAAATCAATTTATAAATTAACATCTTATATATTAAGCTCAAAATGCACAAGATGATTAAAGGATCAGACATAAAGTAATACCTAGAATTTAATATGCACATTATATAATTACAATGTGACAAACTCTTTCTCATGGGCCAGCTTACTTCATTACCTATAACAACAAGTAAAGTAACCATTTTGACTTTATTAATGAAAATCTGCTGAAATTATAAAAGTGTCAAGTCAAACTAAAAAATAAATTTAAGCTCATAGTCCGGCTTCTTACTCTGTTGACTAAATATTTCCCTAATCTATGGGTAAGTGTCTTAGAAGGAAAAAAGTATCACATACCAATTTAAAAAATAGATTAAACAACTTCACAAATAAATTTACAGGATGGCTGATTCTGAATCTATTTTGATGTGTTGGGTATGTAGAGTGAAAGTAATTATTTTTTTATTCTTAATTTTTAAAGTGTGAATAAGATTGCCTTATTTAATTTGAAATTAGGTTTATTCAAATGCACAGATATCTATCACCTACCACAAATTTTAACAGTTTAGTTAATTAAATTAACTATTATCATGTAAAAATAAGATAAGCCCACAAAGTCTTAAGGCAGCATAAAATATATACACTTTTACGCATATAAAAATTGTACATATTCATAAAATACTATGCTATGTTCCTGTATTTGCATACATTATATAGTTTTAATGCATTTGGATATCCTGAAATGTTTATCATTTCCTTGTTATAACAACATTCAAAATAATTATATGCCCTTTCAAAAATTATACACTCTTATTGTTCTTCTAATGTACAGTAATATACTTGAATTTATTTGACACATCTTACTGTAACTTAGCATTAAAGCTCCTATTTCCCTGCCTAACAACATACATTCAATAACATTCACCCATATATTCAGTAACTGGTAACCTCTTGCTCTTTCAAGTCCTAAGAGACCAACTGTTTTAGATTCCACATGAGTGTCATCATATTGCCCCTTGGTAACTGGCTTATTTGCCTTCACATGATAATCTCCAGTCTTATCCATTTTGATAGTAGGGAATGAGACTTCATTTTATTCATAGCTGGATATTGTTGCATAATGTATAAATTCTATGTTTTCTCAGTCCATCCATCCATTGATGGACAGCTCAGTCGGTTCAATAGCAAGGCTGTAACGGTGGGAATGCAGATACCCACAGTAATGTGAAACACAGGATATTTCTCTCTCTCTCTCTCTCTCTCTCTCTCTCTCTCTCTCTCTCTCTCTCTCTCTCTCTCTGTGTGTGTGTGTGTGTCTGTGTGTGTGTGTGTGTGTGTCTGTGTGTGTGTGTGTGTGTGTGTGTGTGTATGCATGCATGCCTGTGTGTGCATGCATGCCTGTGTGAAAGAAAACAGAGACAGAAACAGAGAGATAGAGAAAACTGGAACATTACACATTTCAATTGTTCCATGCTTACATAAATAGCCAATGAGAAAAAATTCAAAATTACTGAATTGTTGGTAAACACACAGAGAGATGCACATGCAACTAATGCATAATGTAAAGGAAAAAAAAACATGAAGAACTGGGTTTCAGATTTCCATTACCATTTCACATTATGAAATTTTAAAGAAGAAATTTAAACTTCATGACTTAACTGTATATATATATTTCAACATGACACCTGCCAAGGTTCTAAGCATTAAAGAAACTAATGGTGTCTGGTAAAGAATACAAGGATAGAAAGTGTGACTTCTTTGTTTGTAATAATAAAATTAAAAAAAGAAAAGAAAAGAAAAAAAAGAATGTATATGAGAGGTAAGTCATTATAAACAAGATTTATTATAAAGACTCCTAAATTCGAGGCCATCTATAAGGGGGATTTATTTTCAAATTCTACTTTCTTCTCTTATATAATTGAAGGACCTCAAAAGAACATTGATGAGCCCTTCATAAATTCTTTTACATTTCAAATTACTCACACTTTGTTCTCTTTCTCTCTCTTTCTGTTTATAATTATGAAAAAGTTTATGAATGTGAATTGAAATTCTCCCTCCACTGGAGCACTAACTGAGCCTCCTAAAAACAAAGAGACCCTATTGAATATCTGTCACTATATAATCACAGCCGTCCACTTTTTATTGTCATAACAATATTATTAGGCAACATCACATTTTTTTTAAAAATTGCCTAAAATATAAAACATTTTACCATTTTATATTACCTAAAATAAATAAAAAAAAATCACAGAAGTCTTTTGTGTTAATTTTTGTGGTAAAAAATATTTTTATCACATATTTTATATTTATTAAAGCAACCAATATAGTATATTTTTTCGATGCCTATGGCTTGAGTCCAAGAAGTAATAGCAGGCAAGCACTGAACTACAGGCCCACTCCACTGTGAGCCACAAGCCCATTCCACTGTGAGCCACAAGCCCATTCCACTGTGAGCCACATTTTCAAAGTGAGACAAAATCAGTATAGTCTCATGTTACTTTAAAATTAGAAAGCCAAGCATTGGAGCCAAGAATTAGTTCACTTGATTCATAAGTCTTATATGTGTTATAACTATGTACATACCTATTTTACAACACTGTTAAATATGTCTCTATGATCTAAAACAAGATAATAGCCTTACTTGTATTGTACAATCTTATGATTTAACATTTAATATGACTATACTCTTAGGTGTCTGATAAAAATAATCTTATTATTTTGCAGTTGTCATTGTGCCTTTGAGTTCCTGTGAGTGGGCAGAAAAGAAGTACAGAGAATTTTTAACTATTTTCTTTCAGAAGTCTCATGCACAAATACAAATTCAAGCAGTAACCAATGATTCCTTCAGTGCCCCTTTCCCTTCTATATGAACCCTTCTTTCTAAAAGTGATGGTCACAGAGAGGTGAATCTTCACATATTAATGCAGTGACTCTGTGAATAACAACTGATGTCATTCTATGTTGAACTCAACAAGAATAATTCATCTTAGCTTGATCTAATAAGGATGGAAAGAATTCCTTTTGGACCAGGAGCTAATGAAAGCTCAGTGTAGTAGCTTGATTCTGGAAGGTGTTTCTTGATCCTTCACTGATTGCCTTACTCCTAGATGAGACTTGAATTAGAAACCACTGGAAGTATTATCCAAACCATTTGCTTTCATATCACAAACCATTTGCTTTCATTGAACCTCCTTTCATCATCACAGAATGAAGACCTTGGGCCAGAATCTCTAATGGAGTTAGAGCCAATATTTGTATCATATTCTGAAATGCTTGTGGTTTAAGTTTCTTGTTAGTTTTGGCTTTCAGAACAGGTGTTGAGAAATAAATCAACTATTAATCATAATTAATCAATGATGTGTTGTTAAACATTCATGTTTTTATGAATTAGACAATATTTTCACCAAAAGATCTAGAGTTTCAAATATAAGTCTTCATGTGCTTATCCTTTGCACAATGTTGTCTTACAGTGTCCGTAATCTGGCCTGTTCTGATTTCTTGTTTAAAAGAAAAAAAAGAATTATTCTATAGAGTTTTAGATGACTTTGTATAAAATTTTGCTAAAAGGTAACTTAAGCCAGCAAACTCTTTGTTTCTTGGCATGTTTGTTGACTTCCTAGAGTAACACCAAGGGACACAAGAATTTCACATCAGAGTTTGGTGAGGCATCATTTTTTTTTTTACCTTGACTGCTTTTATATGCAAAGATATTCCAAAGATCTGGGGAGTAAAGCATTTGCTTTGAACCTGCTCACCAAATATTCCTCACATTTTAGCACCAAGTTTAAAAACAAGAAAGGAAGAAGAAAACAGAAGGTTGAATAAATGAGAACATGTGGCTTTTTCTTATCTCATGTTTTTAAAGTTACAAATAATTTGAAATTAAAACAAAACTAAATTAGTATAATATAAAGAAATTATACTAAACTCCCAAGAGGACTGTTGATAACATTTTAATATAATTAGCTTGTTGATTTTTTTCAGAAAAACAGTTTAATAGCCCAAATTCCTCTTTAAAAAACTTTTATTAAATTTGTTTTTTGACAATGTCATAATTGTATACCATGCATTATCATCATTATATCTCCCCCTCTTCCTCCCCCACTAGTATTTCACCCCTATTCCAACTTCCTACTGACTCCTTAGTTGTTTATATATTGTTTTATTTCCATCAACTACTCTCTAATATAAGCTTATACTTACGCTTTCTCTGAAAACGTATTGAAAGATTAGCCAGAGGTCAATTATCTTCCTAAAGTTGAATATTTTGCTTACTTCTTTGATGAAAATACACAGTGTCATTTTAATATTTTATTCATGTGAACTTGGCTCTTATCAACATTAGATTTCCTGCACTTTTGATTGCATTTTTGTGAAGAATATAAATTCTAATTCTATAACTAAAAATCACCAACACCATGTTCTATGCATAGAATTCTCTTAAATTGAGATACCAAGGACAAGGAACAATGGGTTTAGAAA
Organism: Sigmodon hispidus; assembly: GCA_004025045.1. Taxonomy (NCBI): domain Eukaryota; kingdom Metazoa; phylum Chordata; class Mammalia; order Rodentia; family Cricetidae; genus Sigmodon; species Sigmodon hispidus. Next base: position 16,233 of record PVIH01021702.1, on the reverse strand, counting down.
AGAGAGTCCCAATCTTTGCCCAATTTCCTGGGATCCAGGATTGGAAAGACAGATATGCATAGATTAACTGAGTGCTAAGGAAACAGTGTCATAAATCTTTGTTAGATTCCTAGAACACTTGGGTTCTTTTAGCAGAAGGTAAATCTTTCTAAGTGAGACACCAGGGAGGCTTTGGATGTAGCAGATTATTTAGATTGTAGCTTAAAAAGCCTACCAAGTTACCATTTAGACCTAGACAAATTCAGAATAAGGACATTTGAAAGAGAATAGAAAAAAAAAAACAAGTCTTGTGTATCAGCTGAAAATTGGATATATTTTAATTAGACCACAGAGAGTATAGGTATTCTGTGTGTGGGGGGGTGTTAAATATGAATGGGTACAGTAATGAGAATTAAATGGTTAGAAAGGATTGATCCTAATCCCACACTTTACCCTTGTTCTGTTCACACTGTGTTTGTGTTGTTTATGTATTTATTAAAAGAGAACAAGGCATATAGACAGGAAAAGACAGGCATGATGTACAGTTTGAGCAGCCTCAGTATTTTTCTCTATACCAAATTTTGTAATCAAACACAAGAGACAAAAACGGCTTTTTAATACTCCTATTGGTAGCAAGAGTATTGAAAAAGAGAAAAATATCAAATTCTAGAATTGTGCTTATCTGCAAAGCAGTAGTTTCACTGGAGTGGCTCAGAGTGTCAAGCTTTTCTTTTTGAAAAATGCCCAAAGAAAGACAAAGTTGGAATGCAATTCCAGGAAAAGAATAGGTTTACAGACCCTATCATCTCCTCATTTTGCCTCTATGCAAAGAAAATTGTATCTCATGTTCCAAGTCACAGTACATTTGTTCTCAGATCATTTTATGCCATATTCTCCACCACCAATTTTCTGTCAAAATGTTTACATTATCTGGAGATCTATTTCAGAAACCAACAAAAATTGTTTGGCTTAAAGAAAAGGATTTCAGCGAAGTTATGATATACTTTGGCTTCCCCACCAAATTCAAATTCAAATGCTGCTTACAGATTGTGTACCCCTGAGAGAATGTTTACCTGATCATTTAAAAGAGCTCCTTCAAATACCAAATTTTATTATTTTATCATGCAAATAATTGGGAAAGGTGACCTTGAATCATGCTGGTGAGGATTTCACCTCCATTAAATAAGATAAGTCAACTACTGTTTCACTTCTTCTTCATAATTTGTTGAATAACCACCTATGTTTATATAGCTTGTCCTATGAAGAGTGATGCTTTTTCAGACCACTTGGTGATAAATGTACTTTTTATGATTAAAATGTGCATTTTTCTACCTCGGGCTGTTGCAGATGGGTGTATATATATGAAACAGAAACTGAGCCAAGGGTTGTTGACTTGTGTGGTGTTTATTCCTTTCCTTTCTTCACAACTCTTAGTCTTTGTATTAAATCCCAGTGGTTTTAAAATTTTTTGATTGAATGATTTAAATGACTTGGTTGCAAAGTCCAGTGTTTTATTTGATAATGGTAGAAACTTTCAGTTCAATCTTAGACAGGTCCTACTTGATCTGTTTAATTCAAATGCTTGGATACCGTTGAGACATAGGTTGTAGCAACCCTAGATATTCTATCTCCTTAGCATTACCACAAGGAAGTTTTTTTTCCTTGGAAAATTAGAGCAACAACTACAAATATTTAAAGATATAATTTATGTTTTGCATATGATGTTTTTTTCTCCAGCATCTTCCAATAGTGTGGTAATTATTTTATAGGATAACCCATACAATGTTACTTGAAATGTCTTAAAGGATATTTTATAAATAAAAAATCTTGACCTGAAGCACGCTCATGGGAACACACAAACTTTAGACTAACAGCTGTGGAACCTGCATGGGCCTGGATGAGGCCTTCTGCATAGGGGAGACAGTTGTGTAGTTAAGTCTATTCAAGGGGTCCTTGATAGCAGGATCAAGATCTATCCCTGGTGCATGAGCTGGCTTTTTGAAATCCATTATTGTGGTGAGATGCTTTGTACAGCTTTGATTTAGAGAGGAGGGCCTTAGACCTTCTTCAACTGAGTATACCAAGCTTGCTGACTCCCATTGGGAGGCCTTATCCTTTTGGTGGAGGAGGTGGGGAAATGGGTTGGAAGGGGAAAAGGCTGTGTTGGGGGGGGGGAGTGGGAGGAGGGATGAGAAAATGAGAGGAGGCTCTCGGTGGGTATGTAAAATAAATAAAAACGGTCTTGAAAAATAGAAAAGGATATCTTTTTCCTTTTCTATCTATCTTTTTCAAAAGATTGTTATGAGATGTTAATTGTTCTAATTTCCTCAACATAGAGAAATTCTGCCCTTGATACTTGTCTATTACTCTGAATATCCCTAATTCGGCTCTGAATTTCTAGGGTATAAATCTTTATATGAACTTCCATAGGTACATTCAATGAAATGTTTTCATGTGTTTACTTGTTGAAGTCTAAAATTTTCATGGTAATATATGTGAAAAAAAGAGAATTATTTTTGATAATAATTTATCAAAATTATTATCTATTTTGAAAGCCTTCTCTTTGGTTGTTATTGTTTGAGCTATGGAAGGTTGCATGGGGAAAAAATGGGTCTGCTGGATGGATTTAGCAAGTTGAGTGCGCAGAATCATGGGAAATTAGCTCAGGGACATCTGGGCTATCTGCAGGAAAATCTGGATGACATGTCAGCTGGAAATTATATATCTAAACTTGGAGACTGGATAATCTTTTAGGTTGATCAGGAGCCATTAAATGTAGAATGAAGCAGGTTCCCTAACCAGATGACAATACCAAAAGATGGAAACGAAAAGAAAAGAGACACCAGAAATTAATCTCAGGCAATAACAACATACAAGATTTTGAGTGTGTGTGTGTGTGTGTGTGTGTGTGTGTGTGAACTCACACTTGACTAAAATTGTATTTTGGAAGGCTTTTTTATTCTCTTTTTTTTTTCTTTTTGAGAGAAAGAGAAATATATTTATTTGGAGTTGCCATGTGTTCAGAGACATGTAATACTTAGCTCATCAGAGAGTTTTGTGACTCTATCAGCACCCTTAGCAAGTCTGAACCTGGGTGATAATGAACAGAATTGTAGCTGGTGCATATTGGTGTCTATTGTGTAGTGGGCTCTTATTCATATTCTGCAGAAGAGAGAAGGCTGGCTTCAGGCACCTAGGCGTTAAGTAATTTCTCTGTTTTGGAAGCACCCAAATCATCTTTCTTATGTTATTCATTCATTGGGCTTTTCTCATTCTGTAGGAAGCTGTCTTGGCAAGGGTGAATGTGCTTCCATTTTCTTTCTTGTTAATTCCTTTCAAATGATAAACTGCAAGGAACTCTACAGAAATCTCTTGGAATTGAAAAGTCAGCCTTTGTGAATGCTTAGGAGCAAAGGTTTAAAACATAATAACTCTGTAGATATTCAGCAGAGAAAGTTGCTCTGAATCATTTGTGGTGATTGCTACCTCTTACATGTGCATGTAAATTCTCTCACATCCTTTTTTTTGGGGGTGACTGTTTAGGTAACCAGTTAGATTATGTAAAGCAATTGCACACAGGATTATCAAAATTATTTTGTATTCCTGAAGATAGTCATTTATAAAATAGTCAAGCTTCTAAAATCTAGCATGTTAAAAAGGGAGAAATATCTTTGGGTTTCTAACTTTTTCTGTCTTTACACAAAAGAATGTCTTCACTTTATAACCTGGCTTTGTGTCTCTCTTTATCTTTTGCTCATATAGAGGCCTTCAACCTATGTTTTTTTAAAAAATAAATCCTGTTCACAAAAGACATCAAAGCATTCTAAGCCTATTTCAGCATTTCAGAAACAGTTCATTATTTCAAAATAAAGTTTTGTAGAATAATTAAAGATAACAAAATAATTTTAGCATCTCAAAATTTAAAGACTCCAGTAAGCTTAATACATGTATAATTGTCTTCTTAAAATTATATGTGTATATATATAAATTCTCACATATAAAATAATGAAAGAACAGAGCAAAATATTACAAAAGTATAACAGAAAACTCATGCTAATGTGGGATAAAAATTAACAATATCAATAATAGCCCTGAAACTTATTGATGATGAAGAGTAAGAAATACTACAATAGAAAGTTTGTAGAGGTGAGATATAACACTAACATTGTAGGAGGTTTTCCAGGGCCCGTTTGGGCCTGGAGGTTTGGGACCTGGTCTGCAGCAGCTTTTGTCTTCCAAAGAAATGAATCAGATATGTATATATTTTATACTGTTTGGCCCATATCTAAAGCACATTATTAGCTAACTCTTTTATCTTAATTTAACTCATTTCCATTAATCTTCCCACCACGTGGCTCAGCCTGTGGCTCACCTGTACCTCCACATGTTCCTCTTTGGGGGGAAGGATGGCGACTGACTGACTCCACCCTTTTTCTACCTGTCTGCCCTCTGATTCTCCACCCACTTCTACGGTGCTGTACATAGGCCAAAACAGTCCTTTATTTACAGCATACAGAGAACATTCTACCACTACACACTAATAGCTCAAAATTTTGATTATCCTAGTGTTTGAAGTGGCATTATGTTTCCCCTTTAGAAAAGCTGGGAAGCACAAACCTTTTACGAAGCATGTCTAGAGATAGGTTCTATATTGAGAGAACACAAAATGTCATTGGAGTGTGTCTGTGGCTCAGTGCTTGCCTGGTTCCATATTGAGACAACTTTATAACCTGGCTTTGTGTCTCTCTTTATCTTTTGCTCATAATAGCTCTGACCCACTATGCTTTAACCCTCAGTTCTTCACTATTCTCTCTAAACTTTATCATTTTCATAAAGTGTGGTTTCAAAAGTGTATCATGTGAGCAACTTTAAATTTCTATTAATTAGCTCAACTTTTTATGTCACAAACTAAACATTTTCATGTACATACCTTTACCAGCTGATATATTAAGGATATAGATTTATAAAGCTACAATTTATTTATATTTATGCAAAACTACAATGATTTGTGATGAACTTTCATGTACTTCTCACTCACATTCTGCAAGTGGAATTAACTTACTGAATGTGCATCTTACACAATGACTGGCAAGGACATGGCATCCTTTCTTTGTCATTGTGCCTATAATTAATTCCCTGAATGCAATAATAATGAGAAAACAATCAGGTTAATCCACTCTGAGGGACCCAGTACAAAACAACTGGGCAGCACTTTTAAAAAGTTTCAAGTGATGAAAATCCCAGAAATACAGAGGAGCTGTTCCAGAATGAAGCAGACTAATGAGCCATAAAAAGAGATGCTATGTGTATTCCTGACTTGGGCTTCGGGCTGGAACTAGGTCGCCAGACAATGTGTAGAATAGAATTGATTGCTTCATTACTGTTCTCTTTCTAGATGATAATTCAGTTCAGGGATAGGTAAACTACAGCAGTGCTACTTATCTAATTGGATTACTCCTTACTAGGTATTTAAATATTTATAATACATCAGAGATAAAATGGCATTTTTTTCACTTAGGTAGCTAGGTTATAAGTTGAAGCAACAGTATATATGGTAGAGATAGAAGACATGGACTTAAGAGGAAAGTGCTCTATACTTGGTGAGAAAACATCACTTACATAGTCTGAACCCAGGACTCTCAGGCCAGTGTGCTTTCTGGTATATCCAATTACAGAAAAGATTCAAACCTTAAAATAATTGTATTTATTTTCTACTGCTGTTTTAATTTGGCTTCAGACTGTAGACATTCATTCATTGTCAGTTCTGAAGGTCAAATTTCCCTGATAAGTTCATGGGTTCATGTCAAGTGTGTCACCGTTTTGCTCCCTCCAAAGACTCTTGGGAATAGCTTTTGCCCAGCATTATTCAGAATCCAAAGCCATGTTCCTTGCATGCCTTGGTTCAAGGCACCATCTTCCTCCATCTCCAAATCAGATGCGTCTTATCTTTACATTTTAGTGTTGAGGATCATCTCACTTTTCTGCCATCTCTCACCATATATCTTTTTCTCTATCACTCTTATAAAACTACTTGTTCTTTTTGTAGAGATAGAATGAATTTTGGACAATTACATTGTCTCAGCATCATTGGTTCAAAGAAACCTATTGCCACATAAATATTTAGAGGATCCATGAGCTAGGACATCGAGTTCTGTATGTGTTTAGGGGGTGATCAGTATCCAGCCTACCACAGAATACCACATACATAGAAAGACACCTATACTTTTTCTGAATTTAAAATGATTTTTATATATCCAAGTAAACACTGAAACACTGATTCTTTACTAAATGGAACTATTATTAGTAATTGGAAGCAATTAATTATGAATCATTTCCTAGCAGGAAAACATTATGAATGTGTGTATCTAACATACTTTTTGAGATTTTCCCAATTGTACATGTCCCCAAAGAGACCATTTTTAAGAACGGCAGCGTGTTAAATATCCTCTGAAACAGGCTGAATAAATTTTCTGACAGATGCCTAGTTCCTAATTCCTTAAGCCCAAGAATGTTACCTTCTGTGACTTAATATGTATTATTAAGAACATTACAGTGAGAAGATGATGCTGGAGCTATCCGTGTGTGAGTGTGGGGGTGGTAGAGGGATGGTAATGGTGGTAGTGCGGTCTGCCACAAGAAAAAGAAGAAAAACTAACACAGACTGAGGAGACAACAAGGCAGCAACAACTCATGGATAAGTCAAGGAAAAATGGCAGACACCAAAACCTAGAAATGTAAACAGGAGAGAGAATCTCCCCAGGCTAGAGACTCAGGGCACCTATAGATACTTTGCTTAACTGTGTAAAACTCAGTTTGGATTTTTGACCCATACATCCCAAAGATAATAATGTGTATTATCTCTAACCGTGAAGTATGTGGCAATTTATTAAAACAAGAAAAAAATCAATATATACAATAACTTGATCAGAACTTAACTCAGTAGAAAACTGGCATGTGCTTGCTAAATATTATAAGAGAAAAGAGGAAGAAGTGGGCATTAAGACAGGAGGTATCAATGATAAAACTATTAGATATAAAATGTTTCCCTACTTTCTAGATTAGGGGTGTTGTCTTCTATTTTAGTTGTTAATATTTTTCCAAGTCTTTGGTACCATGTCTTTAAGTCCTCATTTGGATGCTCTAACTTGACAAGACATTTGCACTTGAATTATCAGCAGTTACAAGAGGAGGCTCTTGTAACAGATGGCTAGGTTCCTTCTGGAGTTAATGCTTACAGGCCTGCTTCGGGAACTGGAAGGGAAGATGAACTTGTCTCCCTTTACTACCTTCAGAGGCCCACTCACGTTTATCCGAAAGTTTAGCTAAGAGCCACATCACCACAGACAATATTATTTTTAGGACACTTTAAATCATTGTATTTTCTGATGTATATAGGAGTCATGGGAGTATACATACATGTGGGTGTGGCTGTCAGCAGAGGCCAGAGAGTGTTTTGAAGCTGGAGTTATAATGTCCATGAGCCAAAGAATGTGAATGCTGCGACCCGACACAGATCCTTTGCAAGAATAGCTAGCACTCTTAACTACTGAGATAGTTCTCTTGATCCAACAATACTACTTTTAACATAGTCTTTTAACTATTAGTGTCAAGAATGTAATTATTATTTGGTATATATGGTGATACATAGATTATCAAAACTATATATATGAATTCAGACATGCTATCAACTGATCTGTATTAAATTCCTTAATTTGTGGTCTTTAGGGGGAAACCTGTAGATGGCCCAGAAAGAGTCAATGTCCCAAGTGGGATGTTTTTCTCTACTGGGTAGCTAGCTCACTCAAGTGTCAAATTAAATAAAAGTGAAGATTAAAAGATTGAAGCAATTAAGCTCTTATGCCATAGACCTTTCTTTCTTTAGGTCTTCTGCTGAGATTCAATTAAAACAAAGAATTTTTTCCTTGCATGAAATTACCACTGACTTATCGAGTTTGACAATACTCAACAATGTTTTGATGTTTGTCCAAGTGAAAGAATTTGTTGCTCTGTCACAGAGATAAATGAGGCAAATTCATCAAGGACCCAACCCAGTAAGAATATTGATAGTGTTCTGCTTGAGTGCATAAACCCTTCAGTGATGAGTGCTTTGCCAGATACCCAATGTGAAATCTCATTATTGTTCATAAAAATAGAATGGAAGGAGTGTATCTGGAGTCCCCGTTCTAAGCGTTTCTCAATTATTTTCCAGGTTGTGCTACATTTTTCATTGTAAATTACATTAAGTCACAGATGAAATGAGCAAAAGTTCAAACAAATAAATAAATATACTGTTGATTTGAATCCAACTTTTCATTTGTACCTTTTACCTGAATATTAAGCATCACTATAAATGTGTCCAAGACTATAGGCATATATATCTTCCTCAGACTCTAAAGAAAATGGTGTGTAAACATGTGTGTCCAATACATGTGTCTCCTAGGAATGTCAGAATCTACACCTATAAAACATATAAAGTTTCACTATCATTAGTGTTTAAATATGAGGTGAACAGGATAACAATAAACATGATAAGTAAACATGTAAAACACCAGGAGGCATTAACTTTACACAAACACACACAAAAAAACTATAAGCTACAAAAGAAAGCTGAGAATCAGAGAAGTATTATTCCTTAGAATAAAGGACACCAATTACCAAATGTCATTCATGAAAACATACATACAAGTAACATTATCCAGACTAAAGAATATATATATATATATATATATATATATATATATATGTTTATACTTACATAGGTAGGAATCTAACAATACAAAAAAGAGACAGTGAATTTGAAAGAGTAAGGAAAGGACACATGAGACTGTTCATAGTGAAGAAATAGATAGGGGAAATGAATTATATTATCATCTGAAATAATAGAAGAAATAATTGTAAACACCCATGTACTATTTCTAAATCCATGTTTACTTTGTACTGGCATCTATCCTCACCCTATGATGTCCATTACCCTCCTCCCCCTTTTAAGTAGAGTATACTAACAAACGCCTTCCTTATCTCAGATCACATTTGATATACTGACATATACCTCATAAATGTAAAAATATAAAACCATGTTTGAATGGTGACATAAAAAATAAAATATCTATACAGATTTTATTTCAAACCTATTAACATTTCTGCAGTTAACAGGTACAAATCCTACTCCTTCCTTTCTATTAGCTTTATTACTTAGTATTCATGTGTTGTGGCTTATATGACAACATTTTTATTGAAAAATATTACCTATTTTTGGATAACATTTGAAAAAAGCCTTTTGAACACAAATCTTTTGTTTCTGTTTAACACAACTGTCTAGAAGCAGACATGATGTTGGAGGAGGAACTGAGAACTCTACATCTTGGTGTGCTGGCAGCAGAAGGAGACTGTGTGCCACTCTGGGTGTAGCTTGAGCTTATAAGACTTCAAAGTACACCCCCATAGGGACACTCTTCTTCTAACAAGGCCATACCTCCTCCAACAAAGCCAGATCTCCTAATAGTGCCACCCTGTATAGGCCAAGCACTCAAATGAGTCTATGGGGGCCATACCTATTCTGACCACCACAGATGGGATTCAAGGAATAAACATCATGATTCATTATAGGAATAAGATAGACATAGGGATGGAACAAGAGATCATTTAGAGGACATAGGTACAGTTGGGAGCAAAAAAGACCAGGAGTTTCAATTGCATTCTTATTCCAAAGCTATTCTTCCAATGTATCAATAAATGAATGCAATGACACCTCTTTACTTGTGTACATGTTCAAAGTAAAGATAACTTAAATACTTGATCATGATTTTCCACCTAACAGCTCAATTTGCCCAAGCACCTCTGCTGTTTTTTGTTTGTTTTTCATCTACAATGGATTCATCCAGAATGAACAGCATTAATGCTGGTTCTGAGCAGATCGAGGCTAACAATCCCCAGTGCTTTTTTCTTCCTAGTGTGCTTGAAGTTTTCTCCTGTATCTAGAAATTGACATGTTGCAGTCACTACAACTGGAATTTGATTCATGGTGCTTGTGGCTGAACCTAAAGTAGAATTAACTCCAATAATGTAAGCATCACCAGAAGCTCTCCCATGCCTCCTGTATTTGATTTCATGGAGCTGAGAATGCAAGGTGGTTAGATTCTCAAGATGGCTCTCAGTGTGAAAGCAGTTTATTTTAAATCACACCTTGATGAGCTCTGTGAAATTTCTCTCAAGACAGAGCTGAAACACCATCTCATCAATAAAATTCTATTTCTGAAAATCCATTTATTTTGAAACCCTGCCTTTATGCAAGAGATAAAATGAATATCTCAGAAATTGTCACAGGCTTCAACTTCAAACCATGCTGAGTTATCTCCCTATTCAGCAAAGGCCGCTGGCTAAGGGATCAAATATTTTCCAGTCCGACCTAGTCATGCAATTAATTTGGAAGTTTGAGTTCTCCAAATTTCACTTTTTTTCTTTCTTTTTTTTTTCTCCCAATATCTAGGGAGAAGACTCTGGGTTTTATTCTATCCCCTTCTCTCCTCACTTGCTTTAAACATGCCTTTCTTTCTTTAGATTCATACTAGGGGTTTCTAAGCACTGGGTAGATGACAGCATCTAAATCTTAACAGTTTAGGGCCCTTTGGATCTAAACCAGACTTCAGGTTCTCCTGGCTAATGTTTCTAGTATACTGACCTACATACAGATCATCAAGATTTCTAGACATGACTTCCAGAGTTCTCAATTTCAAATGAGTGTCTCTGTTTTGTCTCAGTAAACCTCAATATGAAACTCCATCTGAGGGGATCCAGGGGATGTGGACAAGGGAAGTAAGACTGTTGTCCTCAAGGAAAAGCTCTACATAGATATGTGAGCTGCTATATATGTAAGGAGTATAGCAGAAGCAGGAAGACACAATCCAGAAAAAATCGACATAGCAAATTTAAAGAATCAGTACCTGTGATCCTCTGCCTTGGGGTGGGGGAGAAGCAGTTCTCTGAAGATGAACAGCCATGATACTGTGTGAGAAAAAAAAATCATAATTAAGCACCTGTCATGGTTCAGGACTGGCTGGTAATAATGCTAATCAAAGGGCAACTTACCAGAACCCCATTTGCTTCCTTTTCTATCATTCCTCCATCAGAACCATCATCCCTCATCAGTTGAATTAAGAATAACTTTTAATGTGTTTGTATCATTACACTGGAGTGTATTGTTTCTATGACAGGAAGAGAGGTAGAAAAGCAATTCCACCTTCCATATGTTTTACTCATGAAGAAACTGTGTTGTGTAAAATTCTGTTTCTTTTCTGCATTCACTTCCTGATGAATAATTGAGCTATCCATTCTTGATTTATTTATGTTTCAGTATAGACGCTATGTTTTAAAAGGGCAAAATAATCCACCTCATGTCAAGTTAGGTGCCCTGATCAACTAAAATTCTTTTTGTGTATTTACAACTTTTATCTTAATTAACATCTAATTTGCAAAATAATCATCAACACTTAATGAGTATTTACCATATGCCATGTGCTACACTGGTAAAACTTTAATGGCATTTCAATCATTTCTAACAACAACAATCTAAACAAATAGTAAATGGTTAACTATTTTCTTATGATTACTTTACATCCCACTAATACACTTAATGCAATATGAAACAACCCTAAAAGTAGAATACTGCACAAGGCATTAAAATATTAAAATAATATGCATTTTATAAGTCCCAAGGCCTCCATCACTAGGCCCTAAAAGATAAAAACGTGGTATTATAGAGCCCAGAAATGAACATTATTATTCAGCGGGTTTTGTTAGTATTAAATGAGATAGTATAAATAAAAATAAAAGACAATAGTTACAGGCTAGAAAGATGCAGTGAAAGGCACTTCCTTCCTTTCCAGGATACCCCACTTTAGTTCCCAGGGCCCACCTCTGTTTGTTCATAACTCCAGCTCTAGAGGACCTGATGCCCTCTTCTGGACTCCATAATATTGAATTTATGTGTACATACTCATAAGCATGCATGTATACACACAATAAAAATAAAATATTTTTATCAAAAAGACAACAATTAGTAAGTTACTCTAAAAATTATATTTTGTAATAATATTTATCAATTATATTTAGTCTAATTCTAATTAACATGACTATCTTGAGGTCAACATAGTTACTTGACCTTTTGGAATCAATACAAAAGACAACTAAGCCGGTAAATATCTGTACTCCCAGCTCTCAGGAGACTGAGACAGGGGCATCTATGTTGTTCAAGGGAAATCTTGGCTACATTGTGAGTGCACTTTTATTCTAAGTTACAAAGCAACATGAGATAGAAAATCATGTGAACGAATATCAAAAAAGAGGACAAGGAGTCCTTTTTATGTAACTAAACAGTGTTGCTCTATGTTAAGAAAGCAAGAGAGTGGCTCATGCACAAGAGGGTGCTACATACGTTTTCAAAGAAGTGCTCATACTGTTTTAAAACTGTATCTGGAAAGAGGATGCTACCTGATTTTCTAATATGTATTATAAATCACCATCTTGATGATTAGCATAAAATAACATGCTAGAATGAAAGCATAAACATAATGAAATGATCTCAATGAAGCTTCATAAAGTGAAAAGATGCAAGGTAGGCAAAGGGAAGGAGAGGCCATCTAGGTACTTAAAACACTACTCAAAATCTGTCAACATCTGGTAAGAATCATAAGACCCAAAACATCCAACGGGCTAAACAGAAAAAGCATACAGACACTTAACAATCCATATTTTAATCACTAAAACCACATGTAAAAGAAAACTCTGAAAATCAGCCATTTCTGTTCAGAGAAACAAATAGTCAAAAACTGGTAAGAGATGCTGATAGGAAGTTGTGTCTTTTAAAGAAACGTGTGGCATTTCATGCCATTTCACATGTTTACTGTTGCTTCTAAGTTTCATCCTTTATTAATTAACAGCACACTTCATGTATTTCCATCTGTTAGTATTTATAGAGAATAGTATACATTCGTTTTTGTTTTCATTTTTTTTAAGTGTGAGGATCATTAACTATAGGCATTTCCAAACTCTGTGACAAGCACATGAGACATATGTAATTGTCTCTCTCTCCAGTTTGTGTCCTCTTTATCTTTGGGAAATGTTGTATACAATATCTCCTAATACTATCTTTTTTCAAGTCTACTTTTTTCTGTATATATGAGCACCTGAGGTACCTCATTTCTTGGTACTGATTATCCCTTTATAAAAGTGTTTACTTTTAGACCATCCACAATGTTACTCTGAAGTTGCCTTTATGTCGACAGCCTGTTTTCCATTTATGTCCTGCTTGGCAGTATATCTCCTATGGCAAACTGTCTTTTAATTCTATGTTTAGAATATTTCATGGCATTGATTATTGACTAATTTATAATGAAAACAATTTTCTCCAAGAAAACTAATGGAAGAATGAAATTCTAATTTGACTAATGAAATTGATTTGAAATTAAAAGGACACTACTAACAGTACATAAACCAAGATATTGCTTCAAAATAAAGTTTCCTAAAGAGATATTCGGAAAAATATCCTCTCCTCAAGGCAAATTTTGCAATAAATTAGCTATAACCAATACTAAAAGCTATTAGATTAGAAGATCAGGATACACAATAGATGTGTGCTCACTGTGATTCATATTTCTTCTAACAGAATTAGCACTCCAGGAGGCTGAGGCAAGAGGGTTGCCAAAATTGGAGGTGAGCTTGTAATGGAATTGTGATTCTGTTTCACAAAATAAACACAAAGATGTACTGCTCACTTTAAATTTTCTGTATGATCATTGCCATTTAAAAGACAGAAGTAGCATCATTCTGCTGTACACTTTACGTCCTAGGAGGCATCTAAAACCTCAGACAATAACTCAAAAATCATATGAAGGTTTAAAGTGCATTAGTGGGAAACTCGCACAATATCACTGGAAAGTAAAATTCAAAATGAAAAGAAATGTACTTAAACTTATAGAAACCAGAACAATGATATGAAATGTTGCAATTTTTAAAAGCAACAATAAGGATACAGTGTAATCTTTAAAATGACCAAGTTATTTTATCAGGAAAAAGAAGGAACAACCAGCAAGTAAAAATCATGTCTGCCATTATAAATCAAATAATATCGATGCCATGAGATAGTCTAAACATAGCAATTAAAAGACAGTCTGCCATGGGATATATACTACCAAGCAGGACATAAAGGCAAAAACATTGCAGGCTGGCTACATGAAAGGCAATTTCCAAGTAACACTGTGGATAGTCTAAAAGTAAATACTTTTATAAAGGGATAATCAGTACTATGAAATGAGGTAACTGAGGAGCTAATAGGTACAGAATAAAGTAGGCTTTGGGAAAAGTAATATTAGGAGACATTGTGTAGAACATTTCCCAAAGATAAAGGGGCCACAAACTGGAGAGAGAGAGACAATTATATATGTCTCATGTGCTTATCACAGAGTTTGAAAATGCCTATAGTTAATGATCCTCACACTTAAAAAGAGGGAAAAAAAAACACATACTATTCTCAGTAAATACTGAGATGGAAATATATGAAGTATGTTGTTTAAAGATAAAAAGATGAAACTTTGAACCAACACTTAGCACCACATTTCTTAAAATGACACAGCTTTCTACTAAAGGGGAACAGACATGTAAGAGGTATCGGCCAGCCACGGGCTTAGCCACATGGTGGGAAGATTAATAAAAATGAGTTAATTTAAGAAGAATGAGCTAGGTAGTAATGGACATAAGACATGGGCCAAACAGTATAAAGGATATAAGCATGTGATTCATTTCTTTGGGGGACAAAAGCCACGGTTCGTGAACCAGATTCCAACCGCTGCCGCGGGCTGCTCCAGGTCACAAACCTCCCAGACCGAAAAAGTCCCGGGAAAAACTTTCTACAACACGCACCATCTCTCAAAGAAAACTGAGAGAATGTGACTCTATTTTGACTAATGAAATTGCACCAAAATTAATGGGACACTACTAAAAGTCCATAGTTTTTAGTTATTTCAAATTTTGATTCCCAGCACCCACATGGCAGCTAACAACTGTCTGTAGTTCCAGTTCCAGGCAAACACCAAGGCAAATAAATAAATAATAAGTAAATAAAGTTTTTTTTTTTTAAAAAAAGAAATGTTCTAATATACACAGCCTTCACTTTGATCTTCATAAATGAGAAAGAGAAAAATGTATTCATGATCTTAGAGAAAGTAAAAATTCTTGGCACTCAAGATACACAAACCATGGAAATAAATTTTTAATCATACTGTATTATAAAGAAAACCGTCTAAGCTTTGGGTAAAATTGATAAACATTAAGGAGAATGGGGCTGAAACTCAAATGTAAGTCCAATTCTAGCCTGGTGAACACACATATACACACACTCACACATACCTACACACACACACACACACACACACACACACACGCACAAATGCACAGAACAATTGTCTCAACAAAGGAACTGACAGAAAACTGGAAGGAAAAAGAAAGAAAGACAGGGAGGGATGGAAGGAAGGAGAAAGAGAAAGAAGAAAGGGATTAAGAAGCCACCGGAGAAATTAAAATGCAAAAATTGAGACAAGTAATTTATATGTTGTTATTTGAAATATTAATGGATATGTGAACATAGAATAAAGATTAGTATTTTTTAAATGGATAACTCTATGACAAGATACTCAATTTAAAAATTAAAAAGATTAAAATTGTTCTTGATCAGAGTAGATGGATCCATGAAGAATCTCTCCATAATTTATCATCAAAGTCAAGCAAAATCACAATGAGATAATTTATATAACCTCCACCTAAAAAAAACTTAAATCATTTATTCAATCAAAGAATGATACATAAATGTATACACCATAGATGATAGACAACAGCTAGAGGAAAACTAAGTTAATGGAATGGCTGAATAAACTAGTTGTGCTACATATGTTTGAGGAAAATGGCTTGGCAAGGGAAAGCAATGTGTAGGCAACTGCAGGGAAACCCCTATCACTAATCCGCGATGCTGAGTAAAAGGACCAAGACACCAGAAAGGTTCTACGTGTATGTGTTGGGAGGGGGAGGAGACCTTGAATAAGGATATACAGGGATGGAAAAAAAAAAAATTCAGAGGGAAAGATGAACACAAAGAAAATATAGGTGTAGCAATCTTATTTGTATGTCTACCCTTGATAAGCCATGCTTATCATTCTTATCCTCTATATAATTATTGTTAACTCTTCCACATTTTAAATTCTTTTTACT
>PVIH01021701.1:0-29036 GCA_004025045.1 Sigmodon hispidus | reverse complement strand
GAAATTAAGAAAGAAATCAAAGTCTTCCTAGAATTCAATGAAAATGAATCTACAACATATCCAAACTTGTGGGACACAATGAAAGCAGTCTTAAGAGGAAAATTCATAGCGCTAGACGCCTATATGAAAAACCTTGAGAAATCCCACACTAGAGACCTAACAGCACAGCTGAAAGCCTTAGAACAATTAGAAGCGAACTCACTTAGAAGGAGTAGATGGCAGGAAATAATCAAATTTAGAGCTGAAATCAATACAATTGAAACAAAAAGAACAATACAAAGAATCAACGAATCTAAGAATTGGTTCTTTGAGAAAGTTAACAAGATAGATAAGCCCTTAGCCAAACTAATCAAAAAACAGAGAGAGAGTGTCCAAATCAACAAAATCAGAAATGAAAAGGGGGACATAACAACAGAGCCCCAGGAAATACAGAGAATTATCAGGTCATATTTTGAAAATCTGTATTCCACAAAAATGGAAAACCTAGAAGAAATGCACAGCTTTCTGGACAGGTACCATCTACCAAAATTAAATGAAGATCAGATTAATTTCTTAAACAGGCCTATAACCCTTAAGGAAATTGAAGCTGTCATTAAAAACCTCCCCAAAAATAAAAACCCTGGTCCAGATGGTTTCAGTGCCGAATTCTACCAGACATTCAAAGAAGAATTACTACCGTTACTCTTCAAACTATTTCACACAGTAGAAACTGAAGGAATATTGCCAAATTCCTTTTATGAGGCCACAATCACCCTAATACCCAAGCCACTCAAAGACACAACAAAGAAGGAGAAATATAGACCAATTTCCCTCATGAATATTGATGCGAAAATTCTCAACAAAATTTTGGCTAACCGTATACAACAATGTATAAAAGATATCATCCACCACAACCAAGTAGGCTTCATCCCAGAAATGCAGGGCTGGTTTAACATATGAAAAACTGCAAATATTATCCATCATATAAACAAACTAAAGGAACAAAAGTACATGATCATATCCTTAGATGCGGAAAAAGTCTTTGACAAAATCCAACATTCCTTTATGATTAAAGCCTTGGAGAGATCAGGAATACAGGGAGAATCCCTAAATATAATTAAGGCGATTTACAAGAAGCCGACAGTCAGTATCAAATTTAATGGAGAAAAACTCAAAGCAATCCCACTAAAGTCAGGAACTAGACAAAGATGTCCTCTCTCCCCTTATCTATTCAATATAGTTCTCAAAGTTTTAGCTAAAGCAATAAGGGAACGAAAGGCGATTAAGGGGATACAAATTGGAAAAGAAGAAGTGAAGCTATCTCTATTTGCAGATGATTTGATTGTATACATAAGTGACCCACAAAATTCTTCCAAGGAACTGCTACAGCTGATAAACACCTTCAGCAATGTAGCAGGATACAAGATTAACTCATAGAAATCAGTAGCCCTTCTATACACTAGAGATAGAAGAGCTGAAAAAGAAATAAGGGAAACATTACCCTTCATAATAGCTGCAAATAGTATTAAATACCTTGGAGTAACTATAACCAAAGAAGTAACAGACCTATTTGACAAAAATTTTAAATCACTGAAGAAAGAAATTGAAGAAGTTATCAGAAAATGGAAAGCTCTCCAATGTTCCTGGATTGGTAGGATCAACATAGTAAAAATGGCAATTCTACCAAAGGCAATCTACAGATTCAATGCACTGCCCATCAAAATCCCAACACAATATTTTTTGGACCTTGAAAGAACAATACTCAATTTCATTTGGAATAAAAGGAAAGCCAGGATTGCCAAAACAATCTTACTCAACAAAAGAATCTCAGGAGGTATCACCATCCCTGATTTCAAGCTATACTATAGAGCTACAGTAATAAAAACAGCCTGGTACTGGCATAAAAACAGACTTGTGGACCAATGGAGTAGAATTGAGGATCCAGACATTAACCCAAAAACCTATGAACACCTGATCTTTGACAAAGAGGCCCAAAATATCCAATGGAAAAAAGATAGTATCTTTAACAAATTGTGTTGGCATAGCTGGATGGAAGTGTGCAGAGAAATGCAAATAGATCCAAGCCTGTCACCCTGCACAAAACTCAAATCCAAGTGGACCAAAGATCTCAACTGAAACCCAGCCACGTTGAACTTGATAGAAAAGAAAGTGGGAAATACACTTCTACAAATTGGCACAGGCCACCACTTCCTAAATATAACACCAGTGGCACAGACATTAAGACCAACAATCAATAAGTGGGATCTCCTGAATCTAGGAAGCTTCTGCAAAGCCAAGGACACTGTCAATAGGACAAAACGACAGCCTACAGAATGGGAAAAGATTTTCACCAACCCTACAAATGATAGAGGACTGATCTCTAAGGTATATAAAGAGCTCAAGAATTTAGAGCCTAAAATCTTGAATAACCCTATCAAACAATGGGGTACAGATCTAAAAAGGGAATTCTCAGCAGAGGAACTATAAATGACTGAAAGGCACCTGAAAAAGTGCTCTTCAACTTTAGCCATCAGAGAAATGCAAATCAAAATAACTTTGAGATACCACCTAACACCTGTTAGATTGGCTAAGATAAAAGGCACAGATGACAGCCTATGTTGGAGAGGATGTGGAACAAGGGGAACACTCTTCCATTGTTGGTGGGAGTCTAAGCTTGTTCAGCCACTTTGGAATGCAATATGGCGGTTTCTCAGAAAATTAAGAATCAATCTCCCCAAGGACCCAGCAATACCACTTCTGGGTGTATACCCTAAAGAGGCACATTCACACTCCAAAGGTATTAGCTCAACTATGTTCATAGCAGCATTATTTGTAATAACAAGAACCTGGAAACAACCTAGATGTCTGTCAATTGAAGAATGGATTAACAAACTGTGGTACATCTACACAATAGAATACTACTCAGCAGTAAGAAAAATGATATCTTAAAGTTCGCCGGCAAATGGATGGATTTGAAGAGTATCCTCCTGAGAGAGGTATCACAATCTCAGAAAGATAAGCAGGGGATGTACTCACTCATTAGTGGTCTCTAAACAAACAAACAAGAAAAAAAGTCAAGCATGCCCAAGCGGGAAACCACAACCACTGAACATCTTGGGATCACAAACACCCTGAACTGACCCTTCGAACCCCACTCCAACTATAGGAACACCTGACTCACTCTTGAGGGAGGGTGGACAAAACTGGATTTGCCAGGAGTGGAGACTGATCCAAGCATTATTGGGTCAGTGGGACCATAGGACTGTCTGCTCCCTGCCCAGGGAGGGGATGGGGAGTTGTGGAGAAGTAAAATGACCTGATGTGGTGGGAGGGGGAAGGGACCTTGAATAAGGATATATAGCAATGGAAAAAAAAATTCAGAGGGAAATCTGAAAACAAAGTAAATATATGTGTAGCAATCTTATTTGCGTTATCACCTTTGATAAGTCATGCTTATGATTTTTATCTTCTTTATAGTTATTGTTAACTTTTCAGCATTTTAAATTCATTTTACTGGTTTTTTGATAAATATAAAATAAAGAATGAAGAAAAAATAAATAAATAAATAAATAAATAGAAAAAAATTAAGAGAAGCCATGCTGTGGCTGCTCTCTTCTCCTCCCCTGCTTCTCTGCTTCTGTACCTGCCTGGGAACTCTCTTAAATAAACCCTCTTGTGGCCTTGGTTAAAAAAAAAAAAAGAAAACTGACATCTAAAAGAAATGAAGATCAGTAGAATAATTTTAGATCACTGGCCTTCAAAATGGTAAAACTTACTAATATTATTAATAATAATACTTTAATGTTTTTAGTGTTTAAGACACCAAGTTAGTGGTCATTTGCTATAGCACCAATAAGAAATTAATATAGTAAAGATAGCATATCAACTTTAACCTGCTAAGGTAAAAAGACCAAATTCCTACTTCCTAGTGGTGGTCTAGTAAGCCCAATAGGGAAAGTTAGAAATTATAAAAATCCTATAAACACATTTGATATTTAGCAGATATTAATTTAGACTTTTTTGTATAGGAATTTATCTACCATCATGAGTACAAAGGTCTCCTCCCAGATATTCTCAAATCTTCTGAGAATGCACGACACAAGGAAAAACATTATGGGGAGACATCCAAATTTGCAATCATTAATTGTTATGAAAAGAACTAAAAACAATACAGCAATCTGATAGCTAGGATGAAATAGACACTTACATTCAGTTTAAAAGTAAAATACAAGAACATAGTTTTTAAAGTTCTATTTAGTTGAGAAAATAGAAGATTATGTAAATCATGGTATTAGAAAAATTTATTCAAGTGGGAAAGTGTTTAGGGTTTTGATAAGTATAATACAAACATAGGAAGATATAAAACCATGGAGACTTGCAATTCTATACATTCAAGGCCCCATGTCAACTATACATAAATTATGCCCAATATAAAATATTAAAAAAAATTCAATGGAAGATAAATAGTGGTTAAGTTTTGCTTGTAAGTCATAAGAAAATAAAAGATTTAAAAAATTTACTGAAGAAATTTCAGAATGCAAAATGTCAAGTTCAAGTAACAAACATGCGGATAATATCTAACTAAGCATACATATAGGGGAGAATAGGTGTTCAATATATATTCAATAGAAATTCTAAAGCTGATAATGTAGGGCTTTAAGAAAACCTTTTTAAAGTACTTTGCTCATAAGCATGATATCAACACCATTCCAATTTCTCCCTCTTTGTAACTCTATATACAATCTTTTGAGTCTATTTGTCCTTTTTCATACGTACATGTGTCCAGGAATGACCACTTAGGACTGCACATTCTATTCTCCTGGAAGCAAATAATTCTCCCTTTCTCAGAATTTACCAACCACCTCTAGTTCTTCAAGTAGGGGAGAGAAAGGGAGAATATCCCTTATCCATATTGATGTGACAACTGGTGTCATTATGCAGATCTTTTTCACGTACTCATATTATTGAGATTTCATGGGTTCTTTTTCCCTCCTTTGCCCAAAGTACACTATCTAAAATCAGGCATCTTAGTCCCATCTGTTTGTCTTTTCTAGCTCTCTTGCATAATTTTTTCCTGAGCTTTTGGTGTAGGCATTGCATTGCAGAAATACCATTTGGAATTGAGCATCCCACTGTCTTACATTCTCTGCTTTTTAAGTAGTTGTGGTATGTTGAGAAATTTTGGGAAATCACTGACTCAAAAATAATAAGAATGATTTAGTAAGTATTTTATGAGCCCAATCAAAGTGTTTTTATAATAATAGATTCAAGATATTTATGGGTATCAGTTGGAAAGAGACTGGAAGATGTAAAAGCTGGGTATCACACCATGGAAGAAAGGATGCATGAAGTTGTTCTTTTCTTTTTGGTAGTGCAAGGGATTGAAACAGCTCAAACTTACACCCAGGTCTCCACTGCCCCATGTCTTCAATAATGTAAGACTGTAAAATAAGTAGGTCTAAATGTTCAAAACTCAAAGATTAGGTTCTATAACACCCTGCCATGGAAGGCCAATCCACAAAAAACAACAATATTAGTATTCACTAAGATCAGACATCAAGAATAAAATTAAACATGTAGTAATATGACTTATAATCACTGTAAATGAGCTGAGATACTTAGGTGTGAACCTCGAGGAAGCATGTATAGAGTCTGTATATTGAAATTTAGAAAGATTCAATGAAAGTTATATGTGTTTTCATCTTACACAATACAGTACAGAAGCATGCAACAGTTCCCCAAATGAGTCTATAGACTTAATAAAATTCCTATTAGATACCTTCAAAGATTTGAGTAAATATGGTCAATGTATATTATATGGGTGTATAAATGTATAATAAATGTTATTTAATACTATTACTATTTGCCAATGAATAATATTTAAAAATTCTTATACTGTATATGGAACAATAAACATCACAACTAAAACACTGTTGACACAAAAGAATAATGCAGGAAGAAATGCTTTTCTCAATAATACTGTTAACCATATACCTACATTAATCATGGGAGTGTGCTATTGGCAGAGAAACAGAGACTAGATAAATGGCTCCACATGGAATATCCAGAAATAGAGCTACATAAATCTGTCTAAACTATTTTTTATAACAGTAATATTGATATGTAGTGTACATAGTGGTTTGTGAACTGTATATCAATAATGTTGACAGTGTAATGCTTTGTGGCATATTCACACATGTGTGGGACCATCATTAGTATATAGTGCAGAACAACTGCATCACTACAAAAATGTCTACATTTAGTAGTAGCTAAAATTATTTTTTCAAAAGAGTATACAAACAACTTGACAGATAAAGGATTCTTTCCCAACAAATATTGACAGAACAATTTGACACCTATGATAAATGAATATCTACCTAAACTTCACACCTTATACAGCCATTAGCTGAAGATGAATGAACTTAGATGTAATGTGGGAAGTTGTAAATGTGTAGAGAAAACATAATAAAATATTTTTAGAATGTTAGTCTAGAGAAAAGACATGACCCCAGACAATGGAATTTAAAGGGAAAAATGGAAAAAGTAGATTTCATCAAATTTAAAAGTTACAACATAAAACATAATCTGTTAAAATAAAAAGGCAAATTATTAGCCTAGGAAAAATGTTTACAAATGTTTTCATCAAAATTATAATTTATAAAATAAAAATAGTAATAAGATCAATAATTTGGTTATAGAAATTTGAAAAATACAGAAAAAAATTAATTGTGATTCCAATAGCTATTAAAAGCATGAACATTAAAAGCACAATGAAATATAGTATGTATCAGAATGGCTAAAATTAAAGTGATAGTAAAAAAGCAAATGCTGCTGAAGATGCAGACAGCCTGGATCCAAAACATGGATTTAGTTTTGGCAGGGAGTGTGAGGTAATGTACTCTGGCAAACATTCTGTCAACTTCAAAAAATTACTAAACCAAATCTATCATCAAGATAAGTTTCTTGCTTTTCTCAGGCCTGTTATCAATGCACACATGTCCAGAAATATACCACTTTTAAAATATCTATAAATTCAAGCAAGTAAGAACTTTTATGTATTTGCCTTAATATAATATAGAAATAAAATAAAAGACCCACCCCTTTAGTCACAAAGTGGTATCTCTTGTTATAATTAATCTGACACAAACTGTTGCTTGCTGTCTTTCAATGGGGCCTTTGAAATTATTTCAGCTGTTAGTTACTGAAAGCAAATTGGTTGTAGGAAGAGTAAAGAGAACACCAGAGAAGAAATGAACAAGAGTAAAAGATTCCTTGAACTCAAATGTATTAGAGGTTGTCATCAATCACTATATGAAGAGCTAGACAGTCTAACAGACAGAATCTGTTAGAAGATTCTAGGCTAGAAAAGGACAAAGACAATGGATAAGTAGTCAGTAAGTAAATTCAATAATTATAAATTAAATGCTCTGGAAGAAACAAAGTAGAATTTGTGAAATAAAGATGAACAAATTTTAGTTTTCTCAGTATCTAGCAAGAGGAGAAACAATATTCAGGCAAGAAGCACTAAACAAAATTGCTAATACAAAATGCCATGTGCCTGGCATTACTTTATCCAGCTCTTTTAAAAATAAACCTTGCATTACTCAAGGCTCCTTTTACTAGGTTAATTTAGGTAACTAGACATAAACACTTTTCAGATAATGTGCCATCTCATATAAGGATGTTACAGAGACACTGACTACAGAGTTTTGTTTATGTATTCTGTGGTGAGTTCATGAGGATCTTGAGTAATAATAAGTTAATGATTTAATATCTGATACACTTAGATTATTGAGGAGAAGAAAATGAGGACACTCTTTAAATACCAACAATGCATATAATAAAAGACTCATAGAAGAGAGAAGAAGTGGCTAATTATATATTGGCTCAAGTGGGCCAACAGATACTTAGAGAGATGGTTAAAAACCTAGTTCTGAGTTTGGCTACAATAATGTTTCTGAAGCATTTACCACCAAATACAGACATCTACTTGTGCCAGTTTGAGTTCATTGATTTATTTTTCCAAAGTTCAAATACAATAAATTGTTCAAGGAAGAGATAATAAATCCTTTTCTGATTCAGACTTTTTTTTAAAATTTTTTTCCTATGTCTTTGGTCATTGAATCCCTGGGTTCAAATTTAAGACTTACGTCAGCTGCAGCTCTAATTTTAAAGTCCATTGACTACTGTAATTCTCAAAACAAACTCTATATATTCATATACATGTTCTTTATTCTGTGTCAATGAAAAACCTTGGTGAATGTTGGGAAAATATCAGTACTCAGATAACATTTCTATTTAGAGATGTAATACTTATTTTTCTAGTCAGTTGAGATGAAGAAGAGGAGAGAATAATTTGAAGAGTTCTGTTTTGTTTATCTTTCTGCTAAACCTCTATGTGCCACTCAGGTACATTTTGCTTTGTTCATAATGCAGAACTCATATCTTCAAAGATGAATTCTGAAGACCACATTTGTACAAGTGTCCAAGAGACTATGTAAGTAAATAGAACTCATCTAGAAGGAATTTATAACCTCAACAAATCAAGGGATATTTTTTATTTTTCCAGTAATAAAGTTTAGATTTATATTTGCCTCAATTTGTTAGTTATAGTGTTGCGTGTGTGTGCATACATTTTATGTATTAATCTTTATCAAAAGCTTTCTACATTATTTTTGGAGGCAAAATCTTTCACTGAATCTTAACCTCATTACTTCAGCTACACCACTGGCTAGCAAACCTGACATACTCATATGTCAGTGTCCCTGGAACAGGGATCACCTGTGTGTACCAACACTCCAGATTTTATATGGGTCTTGGATATATGAACTTCTGTCCTCATGCTTGTGGATTAAGCACTTGACCTATCAAGGTCAAATGAAAGCAACTCCTCTGCAGCTAGCAATACCTTCTAATTATTTCTTTACTTTGTAGAGAATGAAGGGAATTGAACTGAAGATCCCAACATTAACCCACACACCTAAGAACACCTGATTTTTGACAGAGAGGTCAAAAATATTCATTGAAAAAAAGATAGTATCTTCAACAAAAGGTGTTGGCATAACAGGATGGCTGTGTGCAGAAAAATGCAAATAGATTCAAGCCTATCATCATGCACAAAACTCAAATCCAAGTGGATCAAAGACCACAACATAAAACTAGCTACACTGAACTTGAGAGAAAAAAAAAGTGGGAAATATCCTCCAATGCATTGGCACAGGTGACCACTTCCTAAATACAACACCAGTAGCACAAACACTAAGAACAACAATCAATAACTGGGATCTCTTGAAACTGAGAAATTTCTGTTATTCCAAGGACACAGTCATTAAGACAAAATGACAACCTATAGAATGGGAAAAGTTTAACCAACCCTATCAGTGACAGAGGACTGATCTCTAAAATATATAGAAAACTCAAGGAACTAGGGCCCAAAACCCTAAGTAACTCAATTAAAAAATGGGATACAGAACCAAACAGATATGTTTCAACAGAAAAATTACAAATGGCTGAAAGGCACTTGAAAAAATGTTCAACATTTAGCCATCAGAGAAATGCAAATCAACACAACTTTGAGATACCACCATACACTTGACAGAATGGCTAAGATTAAAAACATAGATGAGGGGACCGGGTGCTGTCTGCAGAGTTCTACCCCACTCTGTAGCAGGGGCAGATAAAGTCTGCCTATAACCATACCCACAGCTGCTGCTGAGGGAATTTGCACGGCTACCACCTCAACCTCGAACTGAGTGAACAGATAACTACAGGGGTCCCTGAAGGACAGACTCAGACCCCGCCAGGGGTGAGGAGGGGTCACCAAGACCAAGCACCTATATCACAGCCAGGGAGGGAGAGTTGAGCTCCCATCGATTCCAGTTCCACTTGCGGGACCAAGTGCTCTCTGCAGAGTCCCAGCACACTCTGTAGCAGGGGCAGATGAACTCTGCCTGTCACCATACCCACAGATGCCGCTGAGGGAACTTGCAAGGCTACCCACCTCGACTTCCATCTGATCGAACCGAAAACTTCTGGGGTCTCTGAAGGACAGACTCAGACCCTGCCCAGAGAGGTGACAGGAGGCACACAAGCCCGAGTGCCACAACGGACTTGGACCCATCTAATTGTGAACCACTGAAGCCATGGGGAAACGTCAGTGCAAAAAATTACATGATAATACAAAGAACAACATGGTAACTCCAGAAGAGAATGGCGATCTTACAAATACTAGACCTGAACTGAGCAATGAAGATGAAACAGAAGGAAGCAACACCAAAAATTCCTTTTTGATGATCATTGAAGCTCTCAAAGAAGATATGGAAAAAATAGCTTTAAAGAAATAGAAAAAAATACACATAAAGAATTGGAAGAGTTTAACAAATCTATGAAAGAAACATGCCAGAAACTAAAAGCTGAAATAAAAGCTGATATAGAAGCAATAAAAAAGGCACAAAATGAGGCAAAGATGGAAATAGAAAATCTGAAGAAAAAAGCTGGAACCACAGATACAAGCATAACAAATAGAGTTCAAGAGATGGAAGACAGAATCTCTGAAGTGGAAGACTCAGTAGCTCAAATAGATATATCGGTCAAAGAAAATAGTAAAACTAAAAAAGCCATAACTCAAAATGTTCAGGAAATCATGAAGAGACCTAATTTGAGAAAAATAGGAATAGAAGAAGGAGAAGAATACCAGCTCAAAGGCACAGATAATGTTTTCAATAAAGTCATAGAAGAAAACTTTCCTAACCTGAAGAAGGAAATGCCTATAAAGATACAAGAAGCTTACAGAACACCAAATAGATATGACCCCCCAAAAAAGTCAGCATGCCACATTATAATCAAGCCACAAAACATACAGAACAAAGAAAAAATTTTAAGAGCTGCAAAAGGAAAGGGCCAACTCACATATAAAGGCAGACCCATCAGAATAACGCCTGACTATCCAATGGAAATGATGAAAGCTAGAAGGGCTTGGTCAGAAGTTATACAGACACTAAAATAGCATGGCTGCCAAACTAGAATACTATACCCTGCAAAATTATCAATCACCATAGATGGAGTAAACAAGCTATTTCAGGACAAAGTCAGACTGAAAGAATATCTATCTACCAATCCAGCACTACAGAGAGTATTAGAGGGAAAACTCCAACCTAAGGACCCCAGATACACCCACGAAATCACAAACAATCAATAATTCCACAGAAGAATACCCCAGAGAAAGGAAATATAAACAAGTTGCCACCAAAAATGGCAGGAAATATGAATCAATGGTCACTAATTTCCCTTAATTTCAATGGTCTCAACTCCCCTATAAAATGAAACACACTAACAAGATGGATACAACAACAGAAGCCATCCTTCTGTTGCCTACAAGAAACACACCTCAACTGCAAAGAGAGACACAGGCTTAGAATAAAGGGTTGGGAAAAGATTTTCCAGTCAAATGGTCCTAAGAAACAAGCAGGGGTTGCAATCCTAATATCTAACAAAGTAGACTTTAAGCTAAAAGCAATTAAAAGGGACCAAGACAATCACTACTTATTCATCACAGGAAAAATTGGTCAAGAGGAAATTTCAATCTTGAAAATGGCAGCCTACAAAATGGGAAAAGATTTTCCCAGCCCTACAAGTGATAGAGGACTGATCTCCAAGGTATATAAAGAGCTCAAGAATCTAGAGCCCAAAGCCTTGAATAACGCAATCAAAAAATGGGGTACAGATCTAAAAAGGAAATTCTCAGCAGAGGAACTACGAATGGCTGAAAGGCACCTGAAAAAGTGCTCTTCATCTTCAGCCATCAGAGAAATGCAAATCAAAATAACTTTGAGATACCACCTAACATCTGTTAGATTGGCTAAGATAAAAGGCACAGATGACAGCCTATGTTAGAGAGGATGCGGATCAAGGGGAACACTCCTCCATTGTTGGTGGGAGTGTAAGCTTGTTCAGCCACTTTGAAATGCAATATAGCGGTTTCTCAGAAAATTAAGAATCAATCTCCCCAAGGACCCAGCAATACCACTTCTGGGTGTATACCCTAAACAGACACATTCACACTCCAAAGGTATTAGCTCAACTATGTTCATAGCAGCATTATTTGTAATAACAAGAACCTGGAAACAAACTAGATGTCCCTCAATTGAAGAATGGATTAACAAACTGTGGTACATCTACACAATGGAATACTACTGAGCAGTAAGAACAAATGATATCCTAAAATTCACAGGCAAATGGATGGATTTGGAGAATATCTTCCTGTGCGAGGTATCACAATCTCAGAAAGATAAGCAGGGGATGTACTCACTCATTAGTGGTCTCTAAACAAACAAACAAGAAAAAAATGCCAAGCCTACCCAAGTGGCAAAGCACAACCACTGAACATCTTGGGATCACATACACCCTGGACTGACCCTTCGAACCCCACTCCAACTATAGGAACACCTATCTCACTCTTGAGGGAGGGGGGACAAAACTGGATTTGGTCAGGAGTGGAGACTGATCCAAGCATTATTGGGTCAGTGGGACCACAGGACTGTCTGCTCCCTGCCCAGGGAGGGGATGGGGAGTTGTGGAGAAGTAAAATGACCTGATGTGGTGGGAGGGGGAAGGGACCTTGAATAAGGATATACAGGGATGGAAAAAAAATCAGAGGGAAAGCTGAACACAAAGTAAATATATGTGTAGCAATCTTATTTGCGTTATCACCTTTGATAAGTCATGCTTATGATTTTTATCTTCTTTATAGTTATTGTTAACTTTTCAGCATTTTAAATTCATTTTACTGTTTTTCTTGATAAATACAAAATAAATAAATAAATAAATTTATAAAAAAAACAAAACCCCCCAAAAACATAGATGATAGCCTATGATGGAGAGGATGCGGAACAAGGGGAACAATCTCCCATTGTTAGTGGGAGTGTAAACTTGTCTAGCCACTCTGGACAAGAGAAGAAAACTGGGAATCAATCACCCCAAGGATCCAGCAATACCACTCTTGAGCATATACCCTAAAGATTCACATTTGCACCCTAAAAGCATTAGATCAACTATGTTCATAGTAGCCTTTTTCATGATTGCAAGAACCTGGAGACAACCTTAGATGCCCCTCAACTGAGGAATGGATTAACAAACTGTGGTACATCTACACAATGGAGTACTACTCAGCAGTTAAATAAATGATACATTAAAATTCACAGGCAAATGGATGTATTTGGAGAATATCCTCCTGAGCGAGGTCTCACAAACCCAGAAGGATAAGCAGGGGATGTACTCACTCATTAGTGGACTTTAAGCAAAAGCATTCTTATGTCATTAAAAGAGAGGAAATCTTTAGCATGGATGTTTTGGATCTTCAGCTTTTCTAACAATACTATTTGCATTGGATGAATACTATTTGGAACTAGTATCCATCTGCATTTGGTATCCTAAAATTCCACCGAATTAGCTACTGTGTCATCCACTTCTAAGAATTATATGCAATGAATAAAAGAAAAAGAAAAGTTAAGTGACCGAAACTTTAAAAAGGCACAGAATTCTAGTCCAAACTCCCAAACCAGTCAAAGAGAGTGAGGAGGGATTATATATAAGCACAGGGGTCAAGGGGAAAACCCACAGAGACAGTTGAGCTACTGGGAGCTCATGGGCTGTGGACTGACAGTTGGAAACCTGCATGGGACTGAACTGGGCACTCTGAATGTGGAAGACAGTGTGTGGCTTGGGTAGATTGTGGGGCCTCTGAGAGTGGGACCAGGATTTATCTCTAGTGCATGAACTGGCTTTTTGGACCCATTCCCTATAGAAGGATACCTTGTCAGCCTTTATATGGTGGATGGGTTTAGTCCTGCCTCAACTTATATGCAGACTGTATTGACTCCCTGTGAGAGTCCTTACCCTCTCTGAGAAGTGGATGAGGGGTAGGGTGGGGAGAAACTGGGGGCTAGTAGGGGGAAGTGAGGAAAGTGAAACTGTGGTTTGTATGTAAATTTAAAAATAACCTTTTAAATAAAAAAAGAAAAAGAGAGTAGTATTCAATTTTCATGCCTGGTAATGCATGTTTTTATGTGTGTGAACATATTTGTACATAGGTGCACATGCCTGTGGAGACACAATGTTGTTCTTTCCCTTTATTGGATGATGTGCTCACTGTCTTTCAGTCAAACGTAGAGCTTTCCAATAAGGTGAATGTCATTAGCCAGTTTGTTCTGGGTAACTCCTGTCTCTACTTTCAGCTACCTGCCATTTTACCTGGGTTCCAGTGAGTAAAACAAAACAAAACCAGGCCCTCATCCATGCACAAATAAATGTTTTATACACTGAAGAATCTTCTCAGGCCCAGGAAGATGACTCTGAAATTATGTAAAACTCCCAAGTTTCACTCCACTCACAAAAGGCCAAGAAGGTGGAACATCCTAGAAAAAATGAATTGACCTGATAACCAACATGATAGAATTAAACCTATATTGATGATAAGTACACTGAATATTCTCATGCATAAATGAACTTCTGATTTATAGAATTTTCCAATGCTTTTTGAAGAACATGATATATTTTAGTTGTTATCTCCAAAGAACAGATGACCAATTTTTCTTAACAGCTACACCAAAAATTCAGAAGACTAAAAACTGAAACTGTCTCCTGACAGGAAACAGTTTGCATCTTTTTTAAATCTAACTTTTTTGGAGAAATTCGTGCAGAGATCAAATTTCTATTGTCACCTGGATAGTTAGGGACATAAGATAAGAAATGAGATGTGCCTTTCAGTTATGCACTATGCTCAGCTCACCATCTGCTCTCTTTGCCACGTTCCAGTTGCAAATCTCAGATCTTACTTGGAGGTCTCTATTATTAAACTATTTTGAAATGGAACTTCTTTTTTATTATGAATAAAGTCATATTTTTAAATCCATGTTTCCCCTTGTTCAAACTCCCTTCCCCCTCCAGCCCCTCCTAGTCACTATCTCTTCTCTCCATCTCCTTATCTCCTCCCCAGCAAGGGCAGAAGATCCCAAGGTCCCAATGTGGCTTAGTTCACGTTCCTCACCCCAACATCAAGACTGGGTGAAGTGTTCCTCTGGAGGGAATGGGCTCCAAGGTGCCGGTCCAAAATGTTTCAGATCCCAGGCTTTTCAGTGTTTGTGGTTTGCAGCTTGAGAACGCTTTGCTTTATGTTTAAAGTCCACTAATGAGTAAATACATCCCCTGCTTATCTTTCTGGGTTTGTGATACCTTGATCTCCAAAGGCATTAGCTCAATTGTGTTCATAGCAGTATTATTTGTAATAGCAAGAACCTGGAAACAGCCTAGATGCCCCTCAACTGAAGAATGGATTGACAAGCTGTGGTACATCTACACAATGGAGTACTACTCAACATTTAAAAAAAAAATGCTATCCTAAAATTTGCATGGAAATGGGAAGATTTGGAGAATATCCTCCTGAACGATGTATCGCAGTGAAACTTTTTTTGACAGAGTTATACAGTATACAAACTACAAAAATAAACAAGTGGATTTAAAATAGAACAACCCAATAAGCATTTAAAATGGCCTGGAATCTAATGTAAGTCCAAATCTGATACTCATATTCAAGGAATAAGTCCACTAGGTTAGTGTTAGACATACTGATAATTATTTTAATAGAAAGTTAAGAGTACTCATAAACTTTAGAAAAAGATAAAAAGTATTTGTGCTGTTCTTTTAAAAATATTTAGGTGAGAAAGTGGTTTGGGAAATGAAAATATAGAGTTTTTAATTTGAGATGTTCACAATGAGATACTCAATAGGATTATGCAAAGGAGATTTAAAATGCCTAAATAAAGTTCTCTATAGTATAAAAGGCCTTTTTCCAGACCAATATAATGTCTCAATTTGCAAAACTGTCCAGAAAGATTCTGATACTAATTTAAAGGCTTTCCTCTAGGGGTAAAATTATATCTACATGAAAAAGTTTTATGAATTCTAAAGAAATTATTTAATTTAAGGTTAGAAATTCTGCTCTAGATCAAGGAATTATACTAAATAGAAAACATTTCATGCAAACAGTATGTTATATTTTTCCAAGAATTTCTATCTGATATAATTCTTTGGTATGACATCATTCTGTTTTATGCCAGTATTAGGAGTTTCTCAAATTTACTGAAATTATTCCCAGTGTTCATTTCAATGACTCACCAATCTTCCATAACTCCAATTCTCTTAACATCATTTATATGAAACCTCATTCTGTCAAAAGCAGTACCAAATAAATGAGAATGTGTAAAAATAACAATAGCTCAAATAAAAAAGAAGCTTACTTCTGATTCATACATGGGGAGAAAAAAAGTCCTAATAAGCTACAGAGGTACAGCACAGCACCTCAGCCATGATCAATTAAGATTTTTAAGATACTTCTTTCAATTTCCTCCACTATTCAAGGCCACCACTTGGCCCAGGCCTCTTACCAGATACCCAGCCATAAAGAATGTTTTCCAAGCAGCAAAAAGAATGAAGGAAAATGAGAAGATAAAAAAGTGTAATTCCTAATTGATTATCACATTTAAAGAAACACCATGGACATTTACCATAAATATTCCTACATATATTCCACTAGATAACTATAAATCTTATAACCTCATTAATTATGAATCTGCATGTAATAAGAGCATCTTATTTGAACACACTTAAAAAGTAGTGTTCTGTTAATAAAGAGCAATTGAAGAAGGGATGTTGCCTATAAACAGTGATTCCTTACCAAATGTATACTCAACCCTCAGCAATACAAATACAGAGATAGAAATCTCTTGATAAAAAGATTCCACCCATATAAGTATATGTGCTCCATCTCATGACTTCTAACACAGGCACATTTTGAGACTAACGTACTTTGCTGGTCCCCAGGTAAGCTTAACCTTTTTAGGGTTAGAAGCTTTTCTTTTTTCTCTCTCAATACTGTACTTTGAAACCAAGACCATGTGCATGCTATACAAGCATTCTATATCCCCCACCCCCATTTTACATCTTACTTTGAAGGAGGATCTCACTAAAATTATCTGATTGACTTGAACTTATTCTGAGGCTGGGTGGAATCTTGGTGTCCTCCAGCCTCAGTTTGTACAACAGTTCAAAGTACAAACTTGAGCCTGCATTTTGTCTCAAAACCTCCTTAAGTCTCAAGGACACAGTTTTTAAATGTGTGAATGATAAAATGTCTAGGCATAATATAGCTCACATTATATGAGCCTGTTAAGTCAGCTCCATTGACTCAATTAGTTTAGATTGAATTTAGATTAGATTAATTTTTATAAGATGGTAAAAATGTGAAGAAAGTTGTCTTAAAAGTTGACTAAAGTCAACTTTATTATCTTGATATGCACAGAAAGTATGATATTCTCTTTATTGCCTTGATACATGAGATGAGGTATGGAAATTCACAATTAAAGTGAATCATTTATTTATACCTACAACTTAAGAACTTTAAGATGCTAACAGTAAAATGTGCAGCTGTTTATAAGAACTTAGTATTTATGCCAGTAAAATATTCAGTCAGTAAAAACAGTTCTTAATGACTTTAGAATAATCAATTTTTTTATGTTCATAGAATTAAAACTGTGTAACTATGCCTTTGGATAATATTCCCATAAAAACTGAGAGAATACAAATACTAGAGACAACAATTTGGAAGTATGAACTGATGCCACATTCTATGTTTGTTAATTAAAAGACCTATGTGTACTTCTTTCTAAGTATCATCTCATCAAGACAGCTAGTCCAAATCAATCTGCCGTGTTCTTTAATTTTCTACAATGTCTTAAAGAAAAAAAAAAACATATGTATCACAAAAGGGAATCAAATAGAAAACTCGGTATTAAAAATGATAATAATTCAAATATTAAGAGCTTTAAAAATTACTCCAACAAATAAAATAAAGGATTTGTATGAGAATATGACCATCTATTCATCTGGAAAATATGGGAAATGGAAGAAGAGGTGGCTGAACCTACTTTGGATATTCTGAGACAATACTCATGGTTTTCTGTCAAGCTAGAGACTTGTTAGAGAGTCATAACTTTCAACTTAGTTTGACATCTCAATATAGTGTTTTCTCATGTTAGAGAGATTTGAGGTAATCTCTACCAGCAGTAATCTGACACACTCTCCTAAACTATCACGTCTCTGAGATTTGAGACCTATTTAGAAAGAAGGACCATTTCTTGCCCTCCCTCCTCTCTCTTACACACATGCACACACATACACACACACACACACACACACACACAGAGAGAGAGAGAGAGAGAGAGAGAGAGAGAGAGAGAGAGAGAGAGAGAGAGAGAGAGAGAGCAAGCCAGAAATCAATTTTAGATGTCAGCCTTCAGGCATTATTTACCTTCTTTTAGCAGAGGGTGTATCTTTTTTGGCTCACCAAGTATTCTAGGCTGATTGTCCTGTAAATGTCGGGATCTTACTGTTCCTGGGATTACAAGTGCTTAACATTACATCCTGAAATTTATTTAAGGTGGACACACTTGAAAAGGAATAAAATGATCTACAGATCTGCAGTCTATCTTCTAGGACATGGGAATTTTTAAAGAAGCTAAGAGATAAACATAACTAAGCAGCTCATGGAAGCAACTCGTTAGGAGACAAGTTTCTCTTGGCTACAAGCACACCATCTGGCTGGACTCTGCCAGGCATGCCTGCTGCTATAATCTTATTTTTTTTTTGCTTTATCATGTCAAATATGATGTGAAATATGCTCTTATTTAAAACTAATACAAACAAGTAGGTGTCAAGGTTAGAATTCATGCAGTTAAAGTCAAGTGACCAGAAATAAGAACCATTTCCATATAGCTCTTGGCAATTAGTTACTTTTGAAGGGCTAGCACAAGCAATTCCATCTTGTTGGATCCAGGCTGTATTGTGCCACCACACTAGGGCTAGCCTCAACCTCATCTCCCTGCTCAAGTTTCTCCAGTGATGGGATTATATGGATATATGTTAGATATTTAATAAATCCTGGGATATCAGAGAGATCACACAGTCAAATCCTAGGCAGATATCTCAGAAAATCCTTGATCCTTGAATACAAGGAAAAACAGCTGAGAGTTGATCACACACACCTTTAATCCCAGCACAGGGAAAGTGGGAGTGGGACATTTAACCCCATAACTCCAGAGACAGAATTTCTTCTGTTACTGTGAGTTCAAGGCTACACTCCTTTAATCCTAATCTGGATGGGATAGGATATATAAGGGCTCCTAGAAACCAGGCAGAGACAGAAGCAACAGACAGAAGCAACAGGCAGAAGAGACCAGGAGTGAGGCTGAGGATGTTGCAAGACACTTTGGTGAGAACTGACTGTGGTGCTTCCTTGCTGATATTTCAACCTTCCCCCGATATTTGGCTCAGAATCTTCTTTTCTTAGAACTCTAACTTGTGCTACTACAGGATCAAGGGCAAGGGACATAATATACAGCATGCTTTCATTTTAATTCTGACAATTACCCCTATCCATTTTTCCTGAATAATGCTTGTTATTGTATATATGAGCTATCCCTGTACAGAAACAATTTGTTTAACTAACATAGCTTGCATTTTTACCTGAGTTCTGAGACTGAATTTAGATACTCATGTTTACATAACGAATACTCTATTAGTTGAGCTAAACCTCCATTCCCAGAAATCACTGGCACTTGCTATAAAATAGGCTCTGTAACAAACAAGTAAATTATCTGAGAAGTGTAGGATTCACCTGTCATACCAAATTTAAGTTGGTTTAATGAAGGTGCCCTGTATTGTTAAATCAGCATAATCCAGAGAGAGTATTTTCTGTCTTTAAGAGGCTTCAATTGAGTGTCTATGGAATTTATTTAGAAACTACACAGATACACTTAGAAAGTAAATGGAAATCAAGGCAATATGGTAAATCCTAAGCTGCTATAGTTTTTTCATTCCAGGTAAGTCAAAAGATATAAAGACAAGTGTTGTCTGAAAAAAAGACAATATAGACTTGCAATACAAATTGAAAATGCAGGAAAAGACTCATAAATGATCACAGAGAAGATGCTTGTGTGAGGCACCAGAGTAACATTATGGTGGAAGACTTATCTCATGCTCTGAGAAAAGGGTGTCTTCTTGTATAAGGTAGCATACCTAGGAAAGGCCTACTAAATAAAAGTGAGCCTTTCTAGGAAAACCTCTGGTGTAGGTGCTTAGGACGTTGGTTTTGCTTTTTGTTGCTGTTTTCCCTTCTATAAAGTGAGCTAGGGCAAAAAGCCCTCTCTTCTACTCAACTGTAAACCAAGAGCTTTTTCTTTCCTTGCAAAGATAGAAATTTCAATTCTACTTTTTCAACTTTCTCAACTTAAAAGATTTATAGCCTAATAACTCCAGACCTCCCTGTTTCTCATTTGTCTTTGTGGACATGTGGTTAAAGGCACATGTAACTTAGTTGAAATTACAATATGTTATATACACAACACACATGCACACACACATATGTGGTCAAAAGAAGTAACTTTTTTTATTTTTCCTTGAATAGTTTTAGGCAGCTAACAAAACAATATGTGGCTGATATGATCACAAAATAGAAGGCAGGCATAGAGTACAATTTTGTCCACTTTGGTTTGCCAACCTTACAGTTCCATACAAGAGAGAAAAATGTATGAAGGGCACTATTTCCTTGTATTATTTTACACCTCCATCTTGAGGAGGACTGGGAAGGCTTATTAACTGTACTGACTGCTAGTGAATAAAAGAATACTCTACAAGGTATGGTGATATATTGTATATTTAATAAAATCAGTTTGGTACATCAGAGGACAGAGCCATCTCTACAGCCTTTTTTGGTTTGTTGTCTTTTTTTAGGGGGGAGAGGAAAGGGTTTATTATATATATATATATATTATTTGTTGTGTTTGCATCATGCATCCCATAAAACTCAGTTATCAGACCTCTCAGAGTCAAGATAGGATTTTCTGTGAAACAGTTCCAGCTGTCCTGGAACTTGCTTTATTGACCAGGCTATCTTGAAACTCACAGACATCCTCATGCTTCTGCCTCCCAAATGCTGGCACTAACAGCATATACCAGCACTGCCTAGGTGTTGAACTCACAGAGATCCATAAGGATTTCTGTCTCCTATTGATGGGATTAAAGGCATGGGTCACCACTCCCTGACCTTCATAGCTTGGCTGTGGGTGATTCTGTCCTTTCATATTCCAGAATAATTTTATTAAATATATAATATATCACCACAACAAGACATAAACACACAATGTTCTTTGTCAAGATAACACTACTTAATTTTATAAGTTTTTAATCTGCTCAACATTTGCCAACCTACCAAACAACTATTTAAACTGAGATGTCTTTATATCTCAAAAAAGTAAATCAAATCAATAAATAGATGCTTATCTGGAAATATTTTAACACTAAAATATAATAATTTACATAAGTAAAGAAGATTTGCTTCCAGGAAAATACCTGATAGAAATCAAAATGTCTATGTAGAGCAACAAGAAGATGAATCAGCTGGTTTCTATTGTATTATTCATCATTCCTTTTTATCTATTATTCCAGGCTATCTATTATTAAATATGGAATCTACATTCAATTTAAATAGCATTATGGTAGTTGTATTTCTCACTTGTAAGCATCCATTTCAATTGAAGGCAACTGTAATGTACTAACGCAGAAAGGGCTTGCATTGACTTTAAAGCTATATACAAGTCTGAGAGTTCAGATTTGTTTAGTACACTCTCCTAGCTAACACAAGCTTACACTGTTAACTGTTAGCTGCCCATATCTAAGCATGTCAGATAATTACAGTTATAATGCATACATTTGGACTAATGCCCAGAAGGGAAGCATGTAACACTGATAATGTTAATAGTGTAATTGCTTTGATGGTGCTAATCCATAAGATGGGTCCAAGAAAAGAAACCAAGAAAAATTAGGAGTACTTTACTCTGTTCTGACTCACACATTTGCTTAGCCTCCTTTGTATTTTCAGGTTGAAAATTCATGAGTCTTAACAGCTTAAATTTATCTTCATGAACAAATAAAATTTACTGGTTCATGTCATTTGTTTTTGCAAAGAAAAATTTGCTAGCAAATGCTAATAGTGTTTCTCCCCAACTTTCCATAGGTGGCAAAGTCTTAAAACAAAAGAACAATATGAAAGAAGGTTTCTCATATATTTCCAAAGTTACAAAGGCATAGAAAGGGAAAGACTGATGTTAATATAATGTCTAGCCAAAGGCTGTTAAGCTTCCTTGAATTACAGGATCCTCTGGATCAAACAAAATGAGAAGAAGAACTTCTTACAGAGGTCACCATATTTTATGCTTTTGCATTATAAACACATACTGGTTTTTATTTTAGTTTGAAGAAAATAATATGTGGGTGTGTCTAAAAATAGCAATGGTCTCCCAAGCAGCAAGATTGTGACCTTTTAGAAGTTGACAAATAATATATATGGTTATCTCTAGATCTTCTGGGAACAAATAACTGTGATAGAGTAAAGGGATATATAAATGACCTGTTGGTTGGCAAATTGGCTGGATGGTAGAAGAGAAGAAATGTGACTACCAGTCAAGATTTAAAAATTGAATGCATTTTTTTTCATTTCTTAGGTTTAAACCTAGGGGTTTGTCATGTTAGCTACACATTCCACCATACAGCTACTGGCCCATCTCAACATTCATGCCAATGAAGGTTTTTTTTTTTTCATTAAGTTTAAAATGTAAGTATTTTATTTTTAAGTTTCAGCCATCATTATCACATCAAGAAGTAGAAATACTTGAAAAAGAAAGTGTATTGTAGGAAAGATATAAAGATAGCATGCAGAAAAAGAAGCCAGAACTGATATATCATACTTATATAAATTAATACTATTTTCACATCAGAAATTATACCAAGAAATTGGATACCACTGAAAAATTACATAGGACATAACTCCCAAAATAGTAGTGAGAAGTGTCTGCTCTAAATTTCATTTTATGGTTGTCAGCAATATCACATGCATGACCTGGGAAGAAGCAGTGGGGAGGAAGTAACATAGGCATCAGATAATTTATCATTTTAACAAGACTGAAAACATATCCTATACACATCATAAAAATATAATAGAATATTGTATAAATATTATATATAATTTTTGGATTTCATGAAAAACCATTTGGATAAACTTTAAATTTGGTATCTTCATAGTGGTTCACCTTTTTAAATTAAATTTTTTCACCCATTCATTAATATGTGTGTGCTACTTACTGGATGTCAAAGTCTCCCAAAATTCCATATAGTTAAAATTTGATTCTCAGGGTGAAGTTATTGACAAGTGCTGTGGACTTATAAAAGGAACCACCTTGTAGAAAATATTTAGGTTATGTGGATTGTAGGACCCCAGTCCATTACACTTTCTTCTGCTTCCTGGCCAAAAGATGACCAATTACTCCATTATATAATGTCTTCCATTAGTATCTGGTATCACAGTCAGAGACCAAACAACCATAGTTCTACTTGACTATAGACTGGAACTTTTAAAACCAGGGACCAAAATCAACCCCTTTTCCATTATATGTCAATAATTACAGGCATTTTATTATAGTTATGGAAAGCTGACTATCACATTGCCTTATTAATCCAGATGGAAGGTTGAATTATAATGTCAAAAATGAATTATTTTCAATTCAGCCTTTGGCTTCAGATAGATTTTCAAGCAGTCACTTCAAGCAGGTTTTTCTCTAGGTAAAAAAGTTAGAGTCAGTGAACTAATTACTGATAGTTATGAACATCAAATACTGTAACACTGATGGCATATGTTTAGATAATCAATTTCCTCATTATTTAACATTCATTTGACATCAAGAACACTTTGATCTCAGAGCATCACAACAATTATATAACAGATTGAGCAAGAAAAGATGCAAGGTGCATGCTGCGAAAAAAGAACAAAAGAGCTGTTTCCATGCCACTGAACTTATACAAGCACGTGATGCAAGTAAAAATCTTGTGTAAAAGCACACTTGAAATCTAAGGCTTAGTAACAATTAACAAAAACTAGTCAATTTATGTTTTAAAAGTCTTTTAGTGGAGTTTTATGTTATACACAACATATGTTTCCAAATGTACACAAATGAGAGAAAACAACAGACATTTCCCATATGTATTCAGGTACAGTCTCTTCCATTATCAACATCGCAGATCAGTGTGGCTCAATTTCCATAAATGATGACACTATAATGAAGTATCTCTACTCTAAATTCATAGCTTATATCTAGATTCCTTTCTAGTGCTGTGTGATCTATGGTTTTAGAAAAGTATATAATGACATGCATTCACTAGTAAACCATTGTGTAGAATAATTGATTGCTTCAGGAATCTTCTGTGCCCTACCTATATCTTCATCCATCTATTTCTTTAAACCCTAGAACCCACCATCATTGTTACACTCTCCATTGTTTTCTCCCTGTCTGGAATCTCATACAGTATGTAACCCACTCATATGTTTATTCCATCAGTGTGTATTTTAGTATGTTGGATAATTTTGTAAAACATGGTATGCTCAGATTTTTATATGAGAATAATAATATCCCATAATTGGGATACTCAAGAGATTGTCTATTTAGCTACTAAAAAACATTTTCTTCCTCCATAGTTCTGGTAGCCAGGAATGTTAACTAAGTTCAGAATATTGTCAGTACACGGTCTACAACCCCTTTGAGAAAATACAGGCATGTTATTGCAGGTTCATATAGCAAAAGTTTATCTAATCTTTTAAGAAATTACCAAACTATTGTGTGATTTACAATTTGTCAAATAATTTTTTTTGTATATTTTAGGTGGCAATTTTTTTGTATCCTTTGTTAATTCTTTTCCCCAGTGCAGCTAGTCTTTTCATTCTCTTCACAGTATTTTTACAGAGCTAGAAATTAAGTTTAATAATATTCAGCTTATTAATATACTCTTTAATAAAATGTTTTTGTTCATACTGAGGCCAAGTATATGTTTTACCTATATTTATCACACAGCAGTTCTGTTGCCTAACATTTTACACTTAAAGTTTTAAACCATTAAGTTTTAAGAACATGTGTAAATTAAGGGCATATATTAAATCTTTTGTACATAGACCTACAGTTTTCCAGCACCCTACCATCTCATTGAAACTAAACATCACTCAACTTAACTACCTCTTGGTCAGGGAGGAAATTGAGAAAGAAATCAAAGACTTTCTAGAAGTTAACAAAAATGAATCCACAATGCACCCAAACTTGTGGGACACAATGAAGGCAGTCTCGAGAGGAAAATTCATAGCACTAGATACCTATATGAAAGACCTAGAGAAATCCCACACTAGAGAACTATCAACACAGCTGAAAGCCTTAGAACAATTAGAAGCAAACTCACCTAGAAGGAGTAGATGGCAGGAAATTATCAAGCATAGAGCTGAAATTGATACAATTGAAACAAAAAGCACAATACAAAGAATCAATGAATCAAAGAGTTAGTTCCTTGAGAAAGTCAACAAGATAGATAAACCATTATCCAAACTAGCCAAAAAGCAGAAAGAGACTATCCAAATCAACAAAATCAGAAATGAAAAGGGGGACATAACAACAGAGCCCCAGGAAATCCAGAGAATTATCAGATCATATTTTGAAAATCAGTACTCCACAAAAATGGAAAACCTAGAAGAAATGGACAGTTTTCTGGACAGGTACCATCTACCAAAATTAAATGAAGATCAGATTAATTACCTAAACAAGCCTATAACCCTTAAGGAAATTGAAGCTGTCATTAAAAACCTTCCCAAAAATAAAAAAAAAGAAAATCCTAAAATTCCATCCATCATATAAACAAACTGAAGGAAAACAACCCATGATCATATCCTTAGATGCTGAAAAAGCCTTTGACAAAATCCAAAACTCCTTTGTGATAAAAGTCCTGGAGAGATAAGGAGTACAGGGAAAATATCTAAATATAATAAAGGTGATTTAAAAGAAGCTGACAGCCAACATCAAACTTAATTGAAAAAAACTCAAAGCAAATCCACTAAAATCAGGAACTAGACAAGGATGTCCTCTCTCCCCTTATCTATTCAATATAGTTCTCAAAGTTTTAGCTGAAGCAATAAGAGAATGAAAGGAGATTAAGGGGATACAAATCGGAAAAGAAGAAGCGAAAACATATTTGCTGATGATATGATTGTATACATAAGTGACCCACAAAACTCTACAAGGGAATGTCTACAGTTGATAAACACCTTCAGCAATGTAGCAGGATAAAAGATTAACTCAAAGAAATCAATAGGCCTCCTATTAAGATACAAGGGCTGAAAAAGAAATAGGGGAAACGTCACCAATTATAATAGCTGCAAATAGCATTAAATATTTGGAGTATATTGGAGTAATAATTGGAGTAACTATAACCAAGGAAGTAACAGATCTATTTGACAAAATCTTTAAATCATTGAAGAAAGAAATTGAAGAGAATATCAGAGAATGCAAAGATCTCCCATGTTCCTGGATAGGTAGGATCAGCATAGTAAAAATGGCAACTCTATCAAAAGCAATCTACAGACTAAATGCACATCCCATCAAAATACCAACACAATTTTTTACAGACCTTGAAAGAACAATACTCAATTTCATTTGGAATAACAGAAAATCCAGGATTGCCAAAACAATTTTGCTCAACAAGAGAATCTCATGAGGCATCACCAATCCTGACTTCAAGTTATATTACATAGCTACAGTAATAAAAACAGCCTGGTACTGCCATAAAAACAGACTTGTGGATCAATGGAATCAAATTGAAGGTCATCACATAAACTCAAAAACCCATGAACCTCTGATCATTGACAAAGAGGCCCAAAAGTCTTAGTGGAAAAAAGATAGTATCTTTAACAAATGGTGTTGGCATAGATAGATGATGATGTGTAGAAAAATGCAAATAGATCCAAGCCTATTATCATGCACAAATCTCAAATCCAAGTGGATCAAAGACCTCAATATAAACCCAGCTACACTGAACCTGATAGAGAAGAAAGTGGGAAATACCCTACAATGATTTGGCACAGGTGACCACTTCCTAAATATATCACCAGTAGCACAGACCCTAAGAACAGCAATCAATAAGTGGGACCTTTTGAAAATGAGAAGCTTCTGTTAAAGCCAAGGACATCATGAATAAGACAAAACTACAGGCTACAAAATGGGAAAAGATTTTAATTCCTACAAGTGACAGAGGACTGATCTCTAAAATATATACTGAATTCAAGAAACTGGAGCCCAAAACCCTGAATTACCCAATCAAAAAATGGGGCTCAGAACTAAAAAGGGAATTCTCAGCAGAAGAATTACGAATGGCTGAAAGGCACTTGAAAAAGTTCTCAACATCTTTAGTCATCAGAGAAATGCAAATCAAAACAACTTTGAGATACCACTTTACACCTGTCAGATTGGCTAAGATAAAAGACACAGATGACAGCCTATCCTGGAGAGGTTGCTGAGCAAGGGTAACACTCCTCCATTGTTGGTGGGAGTGTAAGCTTGTTCAGCCACTCTGGAACACAGTAAGGCAATTTCTCAGAAAAGTGGGATCAATCTCCCCAAAGATCCAGCATTACCATTACTGGGCATATAACTTAAAGATGCACATTCACACTCCAAAGGCTTTAGCTCAGCTATGTTCATAGCAACATTATTCATAACAGCAAGAACCTGGAAACAAACTAGATGCCCCTCAACTGAGGAATGGATTAACAAACTATGGTACATTTACACAATGGAATACTACTCAGCAGTGAGAAAAAATGATATTCTAAATTTTGCAGGCAAATGGATGGATTTGGAGAATATTCTCCTGAGCAAGGTAACACTTAGCTGTCAATCTCTGCATCTGCTTCCATCAGTTGCTAGATGATGGTTCTATGGTAACAGGGCAAGTATCAATTTGATTACA
Source organism: Sigmodon hispidus (assembly GCA_004025045.1). Classification (NCBI taxonomy): domain Eukaryota; kingdom Metazoa; phylum Chordata; class Mammalia; order Rodentia; family Cricetidae; genus Sigmodon; species Sigmodon hispidus. The sequence continues at coordinate 1,118 of PVIH01021701.1, read as the reverse complement.
AAGCATAGGCCAGTTCAGGAACCTTCTCTACTATTTCTTGGATTATAGTTTTCTTCTTAACCCCAAATGTTTCCCTCTCTAAAGATTTTTTGTTGTTTTTGTAATCCTACATCCGACAGAGGGCAAATCTCCAAAATATATAAAGAACTCTATGAACTAGACATCAAAATACCAAATAATGCAATGTTAAAAATGATGTCCAGCACCATTGCTTCCGGTTCCGCTCCTGGGACCAAGTGCTCTCTGCAGAGTCCCAGCACACTCTGGAGCAGGGGCAGGTAAACTCTGCCCCTGACCACACCCACAGCTCCTGCTGAGGGAATTTGCACGGCTCCAACCACGACATCGAACTGAGCAAACCAACTACTGGGGTCTCTGAAAGGCAGATTCAGACCCCACCCAGAGGTGAGGAGGGGTCACCAGGCCTCAGCTCCTATATCCCAACCTGGGAGAGAGAGTTGAGTTCCCATTGCTTTCAGTTCCACTCCCAGGACCAAGTGCTCTCTGCAGAGTCCCAGTGCACTCTGGAGCAGGGGCATGTAAACTCTGCCCCTGACCACACCCACAGCTCCTGCAGAGGGAATTTGCATGGCTCCCACCACAACATAAAACTGAGCAAACCAACAACTGCAGGGGCCTCTGAAAGACAGAATCAGACCCTGACCAGAGAGGTGACAGGAGGCACACAAATTCGAGTGCCACAGCTGACCAGGACCCATCTAATCGTGAACCACTGAAGCCATGGGGAAACGTCAGTGCAAAAAATTACATAATAATACAAAGGACAACATGGTAACTCCAGAAGAGAGTGGCAATCTTACAAATACAAGACCTGAACTGAGCAATGAAGAGGAAACAGAAGGAAGCAACACCAAAAATTCCTTTTTGATGATCATTGAAGCTCTCAAAGAAGATATGAAAAAAAAGCCTTAAAGAAATAGAAGAAAATACAAACAAAAAATTGGAAGAGATGAACAAATCTATGAAAGAAACATGCCAGGAACTAAAAGCTGAAATAAAAGCTGAAATAGAAGCAATAAAAAAGGCACAAAATGAAGCAAAGATGGAAATAGAAAACCTGAAGAAAAAAGCTGGAACCACAGATACAAGCATAACAA